>CATKHJ010131291.1:0-10593 GCA_949750685.1 Vernicia montana | reverse complement strand
ATGATATGAGTAACCCATATTGAGCAACAACCATTAGAGTTAAAGTACTATAATCCATATATAAGATACCATGATAATCTCAAGTCTAAGGATACTTACATAAAGTCATCATAAAGAGATACGAACAATGACACTTAAATAGTTTTATCCATTTGTTATTTCTTAGTTGGGTTAATCCAATGTACTTGTTTATTCCAACAAGCATTCACATATTTGTCTAAGTGTCACTACACCATAATCATGAGATCAACTACTACTTTCATAAAATAGCGACATAATATGTGCTAATCTTTCCGTAGTAATAATGTCCAATCTTATTAATACCACGACTAGAGATATTTAAGAATATAATCTATATAGTGTAATAGGAATCTCATCATCATTATCTCATATGATTTCCTCTATACAATTAAATATTCTATGGACTTTATCAATATGAGCATGTTAATATTAAGCTTACAAATAAATGAAAAATGCCAAAATTATATTTATTAAATCACATAAATAATGTTATTACGTCCCAAAATTGATGGTTTTTAGGGCATAACACTTTCATGTTACACGTGCTGAAAATTGGACCAAAAAAAAAAAAAAAAGGCTCAATTAACCCTAAATCAAAGTTAGCTGAGTTGTTTAAATTTGTCAAAAAGTATCGCAGGTCTATTTGAGCCTTCAATAAAACTACAGCTAGTAAAAAGTGTTGATAGGCAAAGTTCACTATCGAGGCAGTGGATAAAATAGCAAAACAAGAGGCAATAGCTAGACAGAGAGAAGCAAAGCAAAGCTAATGGAAGCACTGAAAGTGTGGACTCTCTCTTCTAAACCATTTAGGCACCTTCTCCACTTGGCCTCTTCCACCACCACCACCAGAAGAACCTATTCCGCCTTAGTCCTCCGCTGCTCCTCCTCCAACACTTCCGGTAATTCCACTGCCACCACTAGAGTCGCCGTCCGCAACCGTAGGTCCTCCTCCTCCTCCTCCTCTTCTTCTTCCTCCTCCACGTCAGACCGAGAAGCTGTTCGCGCCATTCGTCTTAAGAAGGTTAGAATAGTTTTTATTGTTTTTACGCTTTCTTTGAAGAACTCAACACTTGTATCTGTAGTTAGGCTCTGATTGGTTTCCGAGAAAATCTAGGAAAGTAAAAGATAAATTGAATTTTGGATATTCATATTTTCAAGACCATGAGTTTGTTTTATAGGTTGAAGAACTGAGGAGCAAAGGAGTTGAGCCCTATGCCTATAAGTGGGATAGGACTCATAGTGCTAGTCAGTTACAAGAGATATACAGAGCTCTAGCCAATGGTGAAGAGTCAAATGATTCGAGTGATCATGTGTCAATAGCAGGCAGAATTGTTGCTCGCAGAGCATTTGGAAAGCTTGCCTTTCTGACCCTTAGAGATGATTCTGGGACCATTCAGGTTTTGCCCTTTTACGCTTTTTAACATTTGTTATTTGATATTCGTGGAATTTAAAGTTTCTTTCTTGAATTTTTACTTGCTCACAGTTTTTTTTTTTTTTTTTCCTTTTGTTACAGCTTTACTGTGAGAAGGATAGGCTCTTAAATGATCAGTTTGAGCAGTTGAAGGCACTTGTTGATATTGGTGATATATTGGGTGTTAGTGGCTCAATGAAACGCACGGAGAAAGGTCAACTTCCTAACATAGAATTAATTTGGGGGAGCTAATTCTTCCTAACATAGAATTAATTTTGGGGAGTTGATTGTTCTTTGAACATTATTACAGTCTTCTTTATTTTTTCGGCTTGGTATGCAAGTGGCGTTTGGGGAATGTTATACTTCCTGCATTCTTCCTGAACTTGGCAATGCTACTTTCTTAATGTCTTACTATAATCCTAAGCAACATCTTGTTAAATGTCATTTGTGTTCCTGGTTTATCTTTCAGGTGAGCTTTCAGTTTGTGTTAGTTCTTTCAATATTCTTACAAAATCCCTCCTTCCACTGCCGGACAAATATCATGGCCTAACTGATGTAGATAAGCGTTATCGCCAGCGGTGAGTTTGTTTTCTATTCCTTAGTTTGAGTTGTAAGATGACAAAAGAAAGTGAAATAATCTTCTATAGATATTCACAGATGGATCTTTTTAGTAAAATCTTTTAGAGAATATCTTTTTATGAGATAAAAATAACATAGAAATTCTCTGTCATAATTTTTAACTAGGTACTGAAACATTGAGATGATTTAAAGGTTTTGTGCTTGCTACATGTCTCTGTTTAATATGCATATAATTTATTATTTATTTAGTCTTGTGATTGTTCCTTATCTTCTGCAATAACTTTTTTTTTTTAAATGTTTAGGTATGTTGATATGATTGCAAATCCTGAAGTAGCTGATGTGTTCCGTAAAAGAGCTAAGGTGGATTATCCTCATGGTCCATTTTAATTTTTGAACTTAGAATTGTTCAACTATAACTTTCATGATTTTTCAGCACGTTCAGTACATTCTTTCTGTTTTGTATCTTGATCATTATATTGAACTTTGCTTCTACAAGATTTTCATGAAAATTTTGAGTAAGTGGTCAAGAAGGCTTTAAATCTCTAGACCTCCGAAAATGTAGCACTAAATCAAGTCAATTGGAGGAAAAGGATAAAATGGCTGACCTCTAGATTGTGATTGAGGCTGATTTGAGTTGGGTTGATCATCATATTAAACTATCACATAATGAGGCTCTTTGAATGAAATACATATCAAAGTATTCGTCGAAGGAAACGATTATGAAGAGTAAAAAAAGTTTTTCAAAGAAAATTTCATTTACTTGGATGCTATTTGATGTCATGGATAAACAAACCTAGAATGGATTTAACCATGCTACCTGCATGCCACCGTAGAACAGTAGTGAACTATTATTTTTGTTGAAGCATTTGATGAATAAGGTTGATACATTTGCCTAATTCCAGTCAATTGAAACCTTGAAGAAGTGTAAGACAAATTAGCTGAATTCTCATGCAGAAGAAATTAGGGTTTCTGACTATTCCCTCCAATGTCTACTTTTCTGTTGTACCATACACCAAACAGAACTGTGCCTGATTGTTGGTGAAAATTATACCATCATCACTTTTTATCTGTATACTTTATAAATGTTTAGAGAAGCTCTTTACTTTCTTTATTCTGCACTCTTATATATATATAAATGTTTAGAAAAGCTCTTTACTTTCTTTATTCTGCACTCTTATGGAGCTGGCATGAATTGTGTTACTGAAAAAAAAAAAAAAAAACACTATTCTGAATATTAAATGTGACACCTTTTCTGAATCTCAAACTATTGAGGGGAGGTCTTAACCCTTATAATTTTTTCTGCTTTTAAAATACTCTAAATGGTTCTGATTGGAAGAAATTTTGATCTTCTGATTGAGACAACTGAATGATTGCCATTGAATCTGTTTATCCTTTTGTTTCTTGTGGTTTAGGAATTTTACATTACTGATTGTTTAAACTCTCCTTTGACAGATTGTTTCAGAAATTCGCAAGACAGTGGAATCACTAGGTTTTGTTGAAGTTGAAACTCCTGTTTTACAGGTTTGTTACCATCTTCATAGTGCTTTTGGGTCTTGAAACCTTTTCTAGACCTATTTATTATCATATTATGAGGGAAAAATAGTCAATGCAAGAAGTTTTTGTATACTGAAAGTTCGTTTTGCATTTCATTGGCACATTGAGTGATAACTGTTGAATCAATGGAAGAGCTTTCATTGGATGGAAATTGAGGGTTGAAAAGATATAGAATAATTAGGTGGAGATGGGAGTTGAAATGCTTAATGTAATAAACTTTTCAAATGGCAAAGTTGGGGCTTTGGGAGCATTCCTCTTTTGTCCATAGCCCATATTTACCTTGAGCCTCTGCCGCAGAAGTTGCAGAAGTCTTAGGCTTGATGGATCACTGGGGTAGTTCTGTGCTTCTATGTGTTCAGGGCAAGGAAATTGTCATATTTTATTGGTATCTTTTTATAACTGTGTGGAGGAATATTGGGCCTTAATGAACACATTTAAGGGTTATACTTGACATTGTAACTATGCATGTGATATTTGTACAGGGGACAAGGGTCTCCTTGCATAGAGACTAGGCTATGTTCAGATATTCTTTTTCCCTAATGTGGGACATGATGTGTGCCTTTATTAATTAGTAAACTAACAAAGATATGGATAAAAGATGAGATTTACCCTAACTTTGTTGCTAAAAACTCATTTTTTTCACAGAATATCAAATGGAGTTGAGAGTGTGAATTTGTTATTTTCCCAAATGGATTTTCCTTTTTCTTGAATTCTACTATATGACGAGAATATCCTGTCAAGCAGACATAGTTTTTCTTATTGGTGTTTTCTGGATCTTTATTTTATATCATGTAAAGGGAATTCAAAAAACTGTTGTTGAATTTATTCTTTCACCTGGTATAGGTAGACAGTTAGTATATCATTACATGGCTACTTGATGTTATTTATTTCCTGGAACACTTATTTTGCCCTTTTTCATACATATATCGTTATTGATTATTTCTCCAAATTATTAAGCTAAATCTTATGCATTGCATGCTTTTACATGTTTGGGGGTGTAATATATGTATATATCAATTCAAAAAGATGATTTGCATATGGGACTTGGTTTTTAATTGATTTTATCTACTAGGGAGCAGCTGGTGGAGCAGAAGCTAGGCCTTTTGTAACATATCATAATTCTCTTGGAAGGGATCTTTATTTGAGAATTGCAACTGAGCTGCACTTAAAGAGAATGTTGGTGAGATCTTACTCTTAATTCTTTTTCTTATGTTCATTAAAAAAAAAAGGTTTTTTGGGAAAGTACCAAACCAAATCCTCATCCTTATTCTTTTTTTTGGGTCTCATGTCCTGGATCTTGCTTATTGTTCTTAGGAATTACTCAACTAAGCCTTAATTAGTTGGGGTCTGCCCAGCTGTCTGAACACAAAAACTATGGTCTTTCGCAATTGTTCTTAAATTTTTTTTCTGGTCCAAATATTTTATTTCTGATAATTTTGCTTTAGAGATTAACATTGAATAACATTATTACGACCTTCTTGTGTATTTTATTCTCCTTTAGTTTCTGAGTGTTGCTTGGCTCTTTAATTTATGTCCTATACAAAATCTTTATTATGTAATAATAGGTTGGGGGATTTGATAAAGTATATGAGCTTGGCCGAATATTCAGAAATGAGGGCATTTCACCTCGTCACAATCCTGAATTTACCACTATAGAGGTAATCTCTTGGAGCTGTTATGCCTATCCTAGTTTCACATCATGAACTTCACATATTTCATGCTAACTTTTCATTTTTATTTGTTGGAACTCTGATCAATGTTTGTTACTAGCCTGATCTTAGATGTATGAAGCATATTCAGACTACCAAAGCATGATGAATATGGCAGAGGAAATTGTTACTCGCTGTGCTCTTGCTGTTCATGGGAAGCTTACCATTGATTACCAGGTAATGGTACTGTATAAATAGAGTATGCCATTAAATGTATGTAATATGTGTCTGTATTAATTTTTCAAAGATTTGTGAACATATTGTTTCACCTATTAGTAGTGTCTGAGATTAATGTGCTGTTAGATCTTAAAATCTTGTTTAATGTGTGATTGCAGGGTGTAGAAATATGTTTAGAGCGGCCTTGGAGGAGGGAAACCATGCACAGTCTTGTAAAAGAGGCCACTGGGATTGATTTCAATGAGCTGAGAAATGATCTAAAAGTTGCAAAAGATGCTATTTTGAGGACACTTGGACCTGGGCTTGAAAATAAAGATAAATCTGCCATTGAAGCGTGCCCTTCTGTTGGCCACCTCCTTAATGAGGTACGTTTACTATTACTGATTGTGTATACATGCTTGTAGATTTCTCAGCTAAATTTATGTTTCAGGTTTTTGGTTTCATCATATTGCTGACATTAAATAGTTTCTTTTGATATAAGCTTATTTACTTTAATTTTTGTTATTGCTTGGTTCTCTTTTGCACATCCCTGAAGATATTAATTTAATATAATTTGTCCAGGTTTTTGAAATTGTTGTAGAGCCAAAGCTCTTGCAACCCACGTTTGTTTTGGACTATCCTATTGAGATATCTCCTCTAGCCAAACCACATCGAAGGTAGAAAATTTTACCTGTAACAGAATGTCTTTCATTTTAAATGTACTGAAATATACTAGCATGGTGTTGCTCATCTTTTACATTTTACATGACTATTTTTGGTGTTCTTGTCCAAATGTTTCCTCTTAATTCATAATTGTCTTGGTTTCTTGCCAACATTCCAGCATATGTTCTTGATGTAGTGGATTCTATGAAGTCGTAGCACTAGTTGCAAATTTCTTTTACACACCTGATTTAACTTGTATATGTACGTATTGGCTGTTTTGCTTTGTTCCTGTTATATATACCACATATACTCATGTATTACCAGATGGAAATTCACCTCTATGACCAAAATGTCATGTGTGTGTGTGTGTGTATGTACATATAGTAGTGAAACCTGCATAAACAAAGTCTTTTTTTCAGTTATATGTTAAGGTCAAGAAAAACAAAGAGTGATTACTATAAATATTGAATCCCTTGAATGCAGCTCTTTTTTGATTTTTTTCTTCTTTTTTTAATTTTTTTTGTAACCTTGTTATTCCTTCCTGACAGGCATGTAGGCTTGACTGAGAGATTTGAACTCTTCATATGCGGTCGTGAAATGGCCAATGCATTTTCTGAATTAACTGATCCTATGGATCAGGTAAGTGTTAGAACAGTTTGTGGATGTGCTATGTTGCATTCCCCTCCCCTCCTCCTTAATTCAAGTTTTAGATGTGTTATTTCTGTCCCAGCAATTACTTTTTTGTCGTTTTAACAGTCAATTACACATCTGCCATGATATGAATATAAATAAATTACTCTCTCTTTTCTGGTTGAGTTATTGCAATAGGGGGCTATAATTACTTTGTTTGTTAATGTCTTCAGATTACACTAGAAAATGGCAGTGAAATTCATGAAAACATTTGAAATGCTCTTTCCTGAATCACAGTACTCAGCCAATATGTTGGGTCTTTCTAATAATAATCGTTGATGCCTTGCCTACCTTGGATTGAAGGTGCACATTGTAAATGGTGTTTATCCTGAACTTTTATTTTGTTGTATCAAGTCCTTTTGGTTTGCTTTGTATTAGATACTTTCTATTTATCTTTTCCAGTTGATACGGAAAAGACCTACAGACAAACTTAGGCCTTGTTTAGTTATGGAAATATTTTCTATTTTCCTTTTCAAGTTTTCTTTTTCATTTTTCAATTTTCTATATTTCCATTTTCCAAATTAAAAATTAGAAAACAAGAAAATATGTTAAGATTCCTTTCCATTTAAAACTTTTTCTATTCCATTATTTCCATTTTCATTTCTAAGATTCCTTTTTTGTATTAAAAATATAACAATTATTTTCCTTAACTCTTTATTTTAAAGGAGAGTGGACAACATTATAAAGTAGTTTTCCATAATATAGTGTAATTTTGGAAAACTTGGAAAATTGTTTTCAAATTTTCCATTTAGAAAATTTTGATAACTAAACATCAAATTCTGGTTTTTCATTTTCTTGGAATAATTTTCTGGAAAACAGGCTATGTTTTCCTAACTAAACAAGACCTGAACTTTTATAAAATGAAAATAGTAGATGGAGTTGAAGACTTACAAAATGGGGAATGGTTCAAAATATGGCACAAGAGTGGTCGCTTCCTAGATTGTCTTCATTTTTTTTTTTAATTAAATTGAAAACTTCTAGTGATGTTTAATAAAGAAATATTAGAAGTGGGCATGTGTTAGTACCCAAATTGAAGTAAGCATGTCTCATTTTAAGCCCTATGCATGGTTCTCTCTCTCTTACTTTCACATCCTTTTGACACACCAAGTTCCATATTGGAAAGGAGCCATTGATATGGTCCACTTTTAATGGTCTAGCTTAGCCTATGTGAACTATTACCTACAAGGAATTGATTTTTAAATACTGCATAGTAATGCCTTTGTAAACTATTACTAACAACTAGCAGTTGATTATCGTCACGGAGTCTAACTTAGCCTCATCTTAGTTGTTAGGCCAATAACACAAGCTCTAACTTAGCCTCATCTTAGTTGTTAGGCCAATAACACAAGCTCTGGTTGTGATACTCCTTTGCCTCCTTATGGTATATCGAGGAACTTGTAATTAGGTTTGAAAAAAAGCTGACAATGTTAATGGTGGCAGAGAGGACGCTTGGAGGAGCAAGTGAGGCAGCATAATGAGAAGAGAGCAGCAGCTATTTTAGAAGCAGATGGTGCAGAAACTAAAACAAGTGAAAATGAGGAGGATTCATATGAAGTCACACTCGATGATGACTTTTTAACGGCTTTGGAATATGGAATGCCCCCTGCTTCAGGGATGGTAATTATGTTTTTAGCAGTACATTTTTCGTTTTCAGAGGATATTGTGAACCAAAAACAACCGCTTTCTAATAAAAAGATACTGATATAAAGGTTGAAAAATGTTTTTGCATAATTGATACCTCTGGAAAATGTGATCAGTGCAAAATTTTCTTTTCCTGCAAGAGCAAGTAACTCTGGGCTATCAAAAAGTTGCAATTAATTCACGAGATATCCACACATTGGTTATTTTAAAATGACAGATGCTCACACTGCATTTTTCATGCATATTGCTTTTTGTAGCATTTTTCATAAGTAACATTTAGCCACAAAATCTCTTTATTTATTACGTTGGATTTAAATCAGAAAGTATCTTTTATGATGTGATAAATAAATCAACTCTAAATTTCTCAATGTTTAAACATTCGAAATGACATTAATGGTCTCGATAAGTTAAAATGTCCATTGCCTTGCTCTATACATATTTTCATAGTAAATCATAATGAAAATTATTTTTCATTGTTTTGGTTAGGGACTTGGAATCGACAGGCTGGTGATGCTTTTGACGAACTCTCCTAGCATCAGAGATGTCATTGCTTTTCCTGTGCTCAAGGTTCAGCAGTAGGTTTGCAACAAAAACTGGTGGATTGGCTCTCATTCTGTACGAGTAGTTATATATTTGTTTGAAGAAAATACTTGGTCGTCTCATTCAATTCTTTTACCCTTTTCTTTCAGTTTGGGGTTGGGGAGGCCATGAGTGGGGTCTGGCTTCTTATATAAATTGAAATTTTTTTGGCTCATTTTGACGAGGCTTTTTGTTTTTCTATAGATTGAGAAAATGCAGTAGGCCTATTAAAATTATTGTTGCCCCTGGAATATTTGGAGGTGTCCATGTATTATTAGATTTGTAATCTGAGAATTTCTTTCCCTGCAGCCTGTTTAGGACTTCTAGTTAATCTTTCTATCAATTAATTTCAGGACTTGTGATTGAAAAGCAATTGAACTTTTTTCAAGGTGTTTTTCAGCTTGAAGATGAGAAATTTGCAGGATGAATCTCTGCCATGATTTGAATTACATTGTTCAGTAACAGCTTATGAGAAAATGAAAATAAAAATGTAGCCTTTTGAGCACCTTAGGCTCGTCTTTTACAATTCATTTACACAGTCTAATTGCATATGCTGTGTATTTTAGGAGATTATTTTGCTGTGGCTACAATCCTTTCTCTAAAGAGTTAATAGCAATTAAGAGGTTGGATCATTGTTATTTACTAGCAATGTTGATCTGACAAGGCTTTGACTGGTGGTGATGTTTTAGACAAATCACTAATAATAAATAAATAAATAAAATTTTTGTATAATCAAACATAAGTTAATGTCGGTTTGGTATTGTGGTTAAATAGCTTGCTAGCAAATACAATACCGAATAGCTTGCTCAGTATTTAGAGGTTGCAAACTATGGTTTTGAAAAAGCGCTTTTTTTTTTATTATTATTTTTATGGTTCACTAAAATCAATTAATTTTTTTTTTTTTAAGTAAATACTAAGGTTAAAATGCAATTCTGAAAAGTAAGTTTAAATTCAATCCCAAATAGATAATTAGTTCCAAAGATATTGAGGTCATCTTAGACTGTACATACTTGATCTTACAATAACCCATAAGTGAAAAAGAAAAAGAAAACAATAACACAAACTTGTAAATTATTTTACTATTGGCACATCTTCTACTTATCTATAAAGTCAATTTAATACTCATTTACCTTAGTAATCTATTGTTGAAAGATAAAATTCAGCATAAAAGCAAAACCCTAAAATTGAAGAAGGAAATCTTATTAACAAATATCATTGGGAAAGAGATCAATAGCTGCTTTAATCAATGTATGGGATCTACCAACACAGTAACATGAGATGTGATTTTTTGCAGAGAATAGAGGAACAAAAAGCAAAAAAATCTGCTACAATGTAACGGGGGAGTGATTTTGTAATTCTCATTGGGAGAAATATGGTAGACTTTGTAATTAGGTCATTTCATAATGTTATCTTGTAATAAAGGAGGACTCTCCTCCTCGCACCTGATGCTTTCTCCTCCTCGCACAGCCCAGTTTGCTCTTTAAACATATATAGGGGGGAGTGACTGGTGAGCCAAGTGATTGGGGAGCCAAGCACTGTTGGTTGCTTGGCCCGTTGTAAGGTCCCCCCTACTTACAATGGGCGCACTGT
>CATKHJ010131273.1:0-18855 GCA_949750685.1 Vernicia montana | reverse complement strand
ACACATACATGCATATGCATAAATCTCCACAAGTAGTAGGCCGTAGGTGATATGGGGCTTAGCACAGAAATCAAGACTATAACTATATAACAAGCACTCAAATTAATTACATATTTTCTTTCATATAATATATTCTTAATTAATTCAAACATCTTATTTGCTATTTCCTGTTCAGGAAATAAAGTTTGAGCCGTTTGTCATGTGTGAACACCTTGATAAGAGTACCACATTTCGGTTTAGTCAGGTATGTTTCTTTGGTGTACTGGATCTTTCTCAAATTGCCAAATGATGTAGTAATGGACCTTTCATTGTTTATTTGCAGATTGAAGATGGTGACATAATTTGCTTTCAGAAATCTCCTCCTCTTGAGGGTGAAGAAGATTGCAGATACCCAGATGTGCCTTCATTTTTGGAATATTTGCACAATCAGCAGGTACATTATTAAAATTCTGAAAATAGTATTTGGCTGGTGTTTCACTAAGAGAGCATGGTGTACGTGTGGAGGAGAGAGTGACAGAGAACGATGCAACACAATCTTCCTAAGCAGGATACTAAATTATGATCTTATCTAGTCTAATGTAAGGGTGCTTCCTCAATGGATGTGCACTTTTCGGAAACTTCGGAGAATGGGGTGAAGTCATTCATCATATTGGCTTTTTATTGAGAAGAATATTAACACGGTTGTCAAGCAAACTTTGAAAAAGATGACTTCATATTAATATGAAGTCATTAGTTATAATACCCAGACAATATTGCCTATCATCTTGTTGACGAGGACACTTTGGCTATTGCACAGCTGTCTCGCCGAGGAATGTCTCCGTCTCGGTCTTCATCAATTGAGGTGGTTGACCCAAAGGCCCTTCGAGCTCGTCGTGGAAGGGACCAAGCTGAGCAGGTAGCTGGTGCCAACGAGGTGGTTCAATCTGGGACCACCCAACAACAAGAGCAGGGGGGGCTCGTTGGAGAAGCTGCTCGTACTGAGGCCCTCCAAGTACAAGGCCATGAAGCCCCTGCTAAGAGCAATGAAGACTTTACTTTTTCAGTTGATGAATTAGTGGGTCAAACAGGTTTGGTCTCCCTGTCTCTGCACTTCATTATTTAATTGTTATTTTGTTTTATCTGTCTTTCTGACCATATGATTCATTCTTATTTTGCAGAGGGCCCAAATTCTGCTTCTGTGAGGGAGACTCTCTCAATTCTTCCCGAGGTAGACCTAACTGTCGAGGACTACCTCTCTAATCTAGGCAAGGAGACGCCCTTCGTCCCTTCTACGACAGTCTCAGTGGAGGAGCATCCTATCATTCCTCCATCCATTGATCCCTCAGCTCCAAGCTCTTCCCCGCCTCATGAAGTGATTACAGAGGCAAATGATGAGGAGGTGACTCTACCTGCGAAGCGTCAGACGGTGGAGGAAACTGCTCCTGAGGGGGAACAAATTTTACGGCTCAGCAAGGTGCCTTCCATATCTGCTTCAGAACTTGTTGGGGGCACACCTCCTAATGAAATGCTGCTAGTGGAGGTCGATGAAGCAACAATTCCAGGGCCTCTCTTCCCTAAGCAAGCATTGGTTTCAGCTAGGGAAGCTCTAGATGAGGTATGACTTCTCCTTCACTTTTGTTTTTTGTTCTTAACTCGTTTTGTGCTCACTTGTTAACTTCCTTTGCCTTTTTCTGCAGTCTGTGAGAGCTTTGGACCAATATCGAGTAGAGGTGCGTGAGACTCTCCTTGTTCGGCAAGAGGTAATCTCCAAGCAAGATGCAGAGATTCAGCAGTTAAAGGCTTCGTTGGAGCCAGAAAAGAAAAACCAGGCTCTCTTACATGAGCTGAAGAAGTTGAGGAGCGAGGTGGATCGCTTGGAGTCCGAGCGAGCTGAATTTCAGACTCAGAGCTGGGAATGGGAAGGTCGCTTCAAAAGGAAGAATGAAGATTTTGAGAAGCTGACCCAAGAGTCCCAAACTCAGATTGCTGCTCTTCAAAACACTATCCGGGCTAGAGATGATGAAATTCAAAGGCAACGGAAGACCATTCAGGATCTGGAAGAGGATAAGAGACAAATGGGGATCCAGGTTGTTGAGCTTCAAGAAAAGGTAAAGGATCTTCCAGAAATCCGTAAGGCTCTAAGTGATCTGGAGAAGGCAAGGAATCAGCTGAGAGACGCTCAAGATAAGGTCAGGGTGGCTGAGTTCCACCGTAAACGAGCTGAGAATGATCGAAAGATAGCCATCTCTAGGTTCCTTCAATCTGACAGCTATAAGCAAAGGCTCCTCGCTGATGGGATGCGAAGGGCTGTTCAGTATTACAATAGAGCGTTGGATGATGCTGCGGTCAAGTTTCCTACAGTCTTGGCCAATGTACCGAAGAGGAGACTTCCAGAGTTACCTGCTCCCCCTGATGAATTTGAGTTTGTTGTAACTCTCGAGGAAGAGAGGGAGAACGAGGTAGTTAACGAGTGACCTAAAACATTAGTTAAGAAATAAAAATTCATAAATCAGAATAAATATTATTCAATTATATAATGCGGAGTAAAAAATAAGAATAAAATTAATTTATATTGAATATAAGCAATATATTTTGAATCAACATAATTTATCATTCTAAGTAAAACTCAATAATTTGGGCAAAAAAAAAAAGTAAAACTCACTAAAATTAATAAAATAATAATAGTAATAAAATTTAAATAACTTGTACTTACCAAATCTCCTAACATTATTTGAATAACTATGATTTATACCATTTTAAGTAAAATCTAATAAAAAAAAAAGAATTAATAATAAAAAGATTAAATGAAAATAAGTTAATGTGATTATTATTTTAATAATCTTGTAAAAAAAAATATAATTGTCTTTTTTTTTTTTTTTTTTTTTTTTGCTAGAGAATATAATTGTCACTTTAAAAAATAATGGCAAACTTGTAGTATCAAATTAATAAATTTGTAATATGATTAATAATGTAAGGATATTATAGAAATTTTAGAAGTTGAAAAAACTAAAACAATAAAATTATAAATGTTATAAAAATACAAAAAAAAGGATAAGGGTATCATTTTACCATTCATCATGAATACTAATACCCTTATCCTCTTTTTATATAGATAATTGATAACCAAAAACTAAAAATAAAACTTAGGTCATATTTGATTCATAAAATGAAATAAATATGAAATAAAATAACAATTTCTATGGTATAGAATAAGTATGAATAAAATAGCTATTTTTAAATAATTCTTATTTTACTATTTGATTCATGAATTTAGATTAATTATTTCTAAAAAAAATTATAATTAAATATTATATATATTAATATATATGTGGTGGTGGTGGATGGCGGTGGCGGGTGGTGGTGTTGGTGGTGAGTGGTGATGGTGGCAAGTGGCAATTGTGGTGGTGGGTGAGGTAGAAGCGGTGGATAATAAAACATGTTATCAAGTAAATTTAAGATGGTCAAATAATAAAATATGTTATTTTTAAATTGTGGAATAGTCATTTTTCAATTTACCATAAAATATGTATTCCACAAAATTAAAAAATAATTATTTCATGAAATAATTATTTTTTATTTAAATTAGAACTAAAGCTTGAAATAACTATTCCACGTTGTATAACTATCCTATTCATTGGCTATTACAAACCAAACATCTCTCTATACAAAATAAGCGGTTAGCTAGTCAAGATTCATTTCCAATTGACGGAGAAGTTAGTATGAAACTCATTTCAACAACATTCTTAATGACTAAATGAATTAAACTCATCAAAAAATTACAAATTTACTTTTCCAATATGTTTTTGGATAATAAAATGCGAACAGGCCTATGCTGAAAGGATGGTCCTACTAACAGTTCCATGTAAAAGTGTACAAGAATTGCAAGCGTATATGATTTGTCCAATGGATTTGACAAGCAACACAGAAATTGATCTTTCGAGTAGAAAAATCTACTAATGTTTCTTTTTACAACTAGTCAATAGTTGTCCTATCTCGTCGACAAAACTTTGTACGAGATCAAACCATCAATAGTCTCTACAACGAACCGATTCATTTTCATAAGCAGCAGAAAATAAGTTCTTGCTTTAGGCCCTGCAAGAACCAAGAATCATCAAAATCATATGTTATCTGTTACAAAGAAAGGCTTCCAATATGTTCTTAGGGTCAACCCTTTAGATTTCTTTGGCAGAACGTAACACGAAGGTTATAACAAAAGGTTGTGCGTTGCTTGGGGGCATTTACCACTTCAAATATTTAATCAATCATGTTTGGGACAACTTAAGATCTTAATCCACAAAGTTAGTATTGAGTTCTAACAGGTAAGTCAGAGGGAAAAAAATTACTTAGCAAGGGAGGAGAAACTCAAACTTAAATTTATTCTAAAGTCTAGAGATGCACATTACTAAAACTGTTTTGAGATTTGACTTTAGTACAACCAAATTCTAAAATCTCATCAATTAATCAAGTTCTTGTCAAAGTTAAATATCAATAACAGCTCAACGAGTAGAGTGTTGTGCCGTTAATAAATAACTGGTATTAAATGCCTAAATTCGAAACCATGTGAATGGAAGTATAAACATCAGGGCAGTTTTAATAGTTTATACATACCCAATCCCACCGATGCAATTTCATCTTGGAGGAAATAGATACCTCCCTTGGTATTCTCCTTCTTCCTTAGGCTTGAGTTAATTTTCTCAACAGCAGCTAGCAGATCCTGCAGTATCTAGCAAAATATAATGAAAAACTGGAGTGGCTATCAACTCAATATATACAGTCAAGTGAAGGCGTCTCAACTTCTCAAGTTTCAACTAAGCAACAAAACTTCTTTTGCCAAAATATAGGCAGTTAACTCTTCATCTAGTAAAGAACAGAACACACCACCAACCATAATGCATTGAAAAAAAAATATATGCAATTAGAGAATCGTAGGCAAATGGAAAACGTAATATGAGAAACTAGATTCTAATCAGGTACAATGGCCACTAGACTACAATATGATCAGCATCCCCCAGTGTTTTAAGTAGAATTACAATATTTATCAAATAGTGTCAATAAAAACACCACCAATGTGAGATTTTTTTCATCATAAAATGGTCAAATTACTATGGCACATGAAAAAGCTTCCTTGTGAGGCACCAAAACCTTTTAGACTTTGAAATGTCAGCCCTGCAAAATCTTTATGGAATTCTTTTTTCTTTTCACTTGTCTAGGAATGTATAAACTTATATGGTCATACTGATCTATTAGTCACTACTTCTAATGAAATGCATTCTTTAATTATATTGCCGGACTTCATACCCCCAGTTCTCAGAAGAAACAATATTTATCTGGATGTTCTACTATTTGATATCTTCACATGCAAATATATAGCATTTGCTTAAACATGGCATTTCTGTAATCACTCGTAGGTGGCTTTAGACAGCATGGTATTATAAAATATGCATCAGGTGTAAAATGTTAATTGAATCACTGGAACATAGAAGAGAAATACATACCTCCCACGATGTAAGACTTTTCATGTAGGAAGGGAGACTTTCATAATCATCTTTCGATACCTCTATCAAGGGCCTAACAGCATTCATTTCACCTTCCATTTCCCCTAGAGTTCACAATATGATAACAAGGTAATCATTTGGTGTTGATATTGCTTGAGTAATGAAGCATTTAAATGTTATGACAACGAGAACTTTAATTGGGAATTATTGATAAATACTGTCTACCTTCAATTACTCCTAGAGCCTTTGTTCCAGTTTGGTCTGGATTCTTTACCCCATGTCGTTTATCATCATAATGCCTAAAAAGTGGATAACTTAGAGAACTGAGTAAATAAAAACTGAAAGCTGCTTGTGCGAGATAAATGACTTCCAATATTCAACAACTTACTTCATTGGTTCTCCCATAAACACATCAGGATCATCAATCTTACTCTTTGCTGCACAGAAAGATGAAGTTTGTAGAAAGCCTAAGTAAGTGAAGCAAAATCTATTCAGAAACAAATGTGCATAATATGAAATCCAACTAGCAAAGAGCAAATCAGCATAATTTGCAGTTTAGCCAGTTTTCTAGAGCATCTACTATATGCCCAACAGGCAACGTAACACTCACCTTCAGATGCTAGAGTGGCAAGACAAACGTCTGAAAGGCCCAGACTCTTTAAACTCAATGACTCATCCATTCTATAGAAAATAAAGGAAGACAAAATCTACTTGAACCCAGTACAAATGCATTACTCAAACCATTAATCAGATATGTCAATCAAAGCATTGATAAACATTAAGGATATGTTTAAAATGACAGAATTGAGCATAATTTAATGTAATTCATACAAAATGAAAAGTAGCTCAACAGCAAAGAAAAGGATACAGAGGGTCCTCTTCCAAACTCTTGATAATTGAACTCACAGTGGACACAGATCGGCCATAAGAAGGAAGGTCGAATTCATCCTTTGTTTGAAGACATAGAGAAGTTGATATACTGGAATCCTCATCACGGGTCTCGACCTCAACCTCGACCTCTAACAACACAATTACATATATTTTAATTTTCTAGGAACAATTTTCTCAGGAAACAAACAAACAGGTAAAGTAGGGAATGAAAGAGTAAAATTGAGGTACCAGGAACATAGCCGAAGCTCTTAAGACGATGTTCAAGTTGAAGAACATCGCTCTGATTCTTCTTGTAAACTTCATTGCAGTGACCTAATAGCTCTTCAAAAGATACAGTACCAAACGACATCGAATCAAGCAAGTTTAGATCGGTGCTAGCAGTTGAAACGCGACGATTCAGGCATTGTATGAAGGTAGACGACGCCGAATCTGATTAAATTAAATTAATTCACAAAAATGATTTATGTTAAAATAAATAATTTCTCATTTTCTCAGGAGCCAAACAAGGAAAAGGAAAATAGTAGAGGTACCGAGAGGGATGGGACGGCGGTTCACTGACTGATTGAGTGCGTCGCAGCTGGTCTGAAGATGATTGCAGAACGATGTTAGGGTTTTGCTAAATTTAGAGATCGATTCTTCCATTTTCCTTTTTGCCGCGTTTCAGTTCAAAATTGTTCATTTTTTATATTTTATTTTGAATTTATAACGTTAGCCCCTAATAATATTAACTTTTTTTATTATTTTTTTTAACATATGCGGAATGCTGTATGCATAATTCATATTCAAAATGAAGTGAAAATAGATATAAATCCTAAAAAATTCATTATATGTTTATTTTTAAAAGAACTATACCTAAAATTAGATGTTGTTTCAATAAAAATTCAAATTATTTAAATATAAAAATATGTGAACCAAATAAGAAATGCTTTCCATTCTAATTCCAAAAACAAACCATACATTATTTTATAGAAATGAAATAGATGACAATTGTAATTAAAGTGAAACAAGTATTATGAGGCAAAAATTAACTGCTAGATTTCATTGATTTGGGCTTATAATTTACAAGGATTGTGCACTTTCAGAATGCAGGTAACCAGAACCAGAAATATACAACTCATATATATACAAAATGATGCCTAATATGGGTGAAATTTTTTCCAACCAATTTTTAGGTGAGTTGTCCTTTAAGAACACTAGCAGCCCTTTCAATGGCTCTGGCAACTCTCCATATCTCATGCTGAATTGCTGCCTGCCGATCCTGTCGACTCATGCTCTTGGATCGAGAAATAGCATCTGCTATACTGGGGAAGAAATCTAGTTTGCTTTCATAGTTGCCTGGCGGACCATAAATCTACAAACAAAATAAACCGAGTTATATGCAAAATATAGTAAGCAATTGTGTAGTTTATAGGCAATACTAATTTATGTTTATACAATTATACTGCTCTCAGCTTATACTACCAAAAACAATTATAATATTATATAGTATTTGCCAACTAAGATGGTATTCTTTGATCTAATGGAGGTGATATCTCCCATTTGAACCTAATGGAGTAATGTTTCAGTTAAAAAATAATGCTTTAATCTAGAAAGAATTTAGGATTTGGCACAATTCCAACTGATTCGTGACAAACATATGCATTTCCAAAAGACAAAGGCAGAATTGTCAATTTGGCCAAAGTTAGTGCCTTTTTTGGTCTTAATTCCATTTCCACAACCAATAAGTTCTAGTGTTCTAGTAATGAACCAAAGGCAATGCAAATATACTTACAAGATGCTTAAACCAATTCCTGCCTTGCAGCCCATCCGCATCCAAGAAACCTCTTTCAGCAAGCATCAGCCGATCATTTAATGCACGCAACTTCAAAGCTACGAACTCACCCCTACTTCCTTGCCATCTCAGTTGCTGCGCTCAAAAACAGCAAATGCCCCGGAATTATAATAGTCGCAACAGAAATAAATTAAGGGGTTTAATAACCCTTTTCTGCTTCTTACCCTTGCTTCGTTTTCAGCTTCTATAGCAGCCAGGGCAAGTCCTTGTATTGAAGTGATTAAAGGATTAAGAGATATGCTTTGGCCCAATAAATTGCTCAATTTATCTTTATGCTCCTGGCAACATGTGGGAACATATTAGGTCTCAGACTGCGGAACCACGAAAGTCAAATTCATTTATGAAAGATTCAGAGACAATTTTAGAATAACTATAGAACATGAACATCTACTACCCAACTTTCTTCCTATTTCTTTAGCCCCTAAAAAGGAAAAATACTAAGCACTAGCACATAACAACCAGACTGAACAGCTATCAGTTAAAACAAACCTGTTATTTAAATTGTCAAACATCACACATCTGATTTCCCACTGTGCTATTGATAAAAAAAGCCTTTTGAATTTCAAAATCTTCTCTCTATTTTTTCCTCTTGTAGACCTATATTTAAACTATTCAATTTTTATGTACATATGAATGGATATTTTATCATGAGAAGAATTGCATGACTACAATGAAAGAAGCTTTGCTTTTAAAAGATAAATGTTTCCTCGTATGCATGACTAGACCAACATTTTGAAAACGAGACTACTTGCCAAGTGCTAATCACTTGGTCCAACCTAAGAATAAATTTTTTTCCCCATTTCTTTAAGAATCAAATCTAAGAAATTTTTAGATAAAAAAAAATCCTGAAAACTTAACTACAATATCACAGCATGTCTAAAAGAACATATAACTGCTAAAATTTAGGCCAAATACACAAACAAGAAAATTAGATGTACACCTGTAACTGCTCTGCATAGGAGAGGTAATCAAATGGAATAATGGAGTCATCAGCCAGATGAAGTGCTACAAGTCCCCAAACTCCAGCAACTGAAACATCATAAAACAGAAAAAGCCATATTAAATTTAAAGCTGTGATGATTGGCCTTGACCTATATCTGACAAGTCATAATAACAAATTATCGCATGCACACATGTTGGCAGAAGAGACAGCTAACCAGCCACATGACGATGAAACAAAGGATCTGCATAATTCGTCATCCACTCATAGGAGTCAAAAGCAGTGTGATACACAGGGAAATCTGAAGAAGCATAAAATTCATCTCATTACCAGACTGCTTATAGTATTGAAACTTCATTTCAGTCCCAAAGTTAACAGATACTAAATTATCAAAAAGAATAACAAAATCATTTCCTGAAGACTACAAGAACATGAAATATTCTTCTCTTGCCACACCAAGGTTTTGTCTGTATCTGGGGGAAGTGCATTATTAGCATTTGGTTCCCAGCAAACTTGAAGATTACAGATTGCATTGTCTATCTCAATATCAGTCTAAAAGATTTATATGACACCATTCTTTCAACTCATATCATACCACAGTAGAACAAAAGAAAGGGGGAAAAAGCCATACAAATTAAACTAATTCTGGAGCAATCCTCCAAATGCAACAAGCATTAAAGGAGGGCATTTCTCAAATCCCCAAATTAATTCTATTTGTTAGGCAAGAAACAATAATTTTTAAAAAAAAAAGGAAAAATCAATTGCATAGTAAAAGAGAGCACATTCTCAAATCCATGAAATTACCCCCCACTTAGATCCTGACAAAATATGTTTAAGTTCAATTCTACTACTAGATATGAAATATGTCTCTCTGACCCTGAACTACAACAGATTTAATAGAAATATTTGCTAAGCTACCAACTTACAACCAAGAAATGGTTAATTTATATGTATGAGAAATATACCTCTTCCATAATATATATCAACAGAAGGAACCCCTGCATGTTGCAGAAATGGGGCAAAATCAGAATCAACCCCACTGAGTCTCTGGATCTGCAATCCATCCATAACAATACCAATTAACCATCCAGTGGAAGTTCCAAACCTCTAAAGAAGGCCAAAGAAAATAATACATAAACTTATGACTAAATAAGCCACCAACTGGAATTTGAAAACTATAGGCAGAAAAAGAAAAGGCAATATTATTTACATTACATTCATAATCTACAGCAAGAAAGGGAACTCTCAAAAAGCTTATCATTTATCTGGGACATATTTCCCTTCTCAAAACCTATTGAGCAATGTCTCACTACACTAAAGCTTTGGAGAAAATGAGCAATAAAAATTGAATTACAAATTGCAAAGATCATGAGGACAAATGCAAGCAGCACAATTTAGTGAACTAGGTACTAGATGTAATATAGCCACTTGTTAGCCATCATTCACTAAAACGTCTGAGCAAAAGTTTATTCAAACATGAATTTGATATATCAATTATCATCTACTCAAACAATTTTGACAGCAAAGAATCATATATTCAAATCAGCACTGCAAGCTGGGAACCTACACAAGGATAACATAATTTAAAGTGCTATAAGGACAACCAAAGGTATTGTTATCATATTAAGCACTCATTTGTGATGTCCAAACTGCATGATGGAGAATCAAGAAGGTATTGTTATCATGATAGCCTTACATTATAGAAATTTAAAGTGCTATAAGCAAAACAAAACGTGCTTAATTAAGCACTCCTTTGTGATATCCAAATCTTCAGGCCATAACAGAGAAAATAATAGTACAAATTTTTCTCTATTGGAATGTATATATACAAATTTAGGCATCTATAAGAATTTCAACCCAGCAACTAATATTTGAAAAGGGAAAAGATCATGATAGCCTTACACTACTTGCTTGATTTGTAGCTGCCCACTTCTCATATACTGTTGCACCCTCTGAGTCAGGATCCTTAACCTGAAATGACATTCAACATTAGTTGACTCACATCTGGTCAAAACACTGGGTTTTGAAACCAGTTTATATACACAGACAAAACAAAAGATTTTGAAACAAATATTAAGCTTTTTTCTATAATATACCTTCTTTGTAACCTCAAGAAGAAGATTATCTAGCTGAGGAGTTGCACCAGCAAAGAATCCCGGCCCTTGAACTGCGCAATCTACATTAAGGTAGGCCACTGCTTTGGCACCCAAATTAGCAAGGTTCTGTTCTACCCACTCAGTAGATCCTATGGCAACATAATATTTTTTGCAGAGTTTTAATGCAGAAAAGTTTTCTAATAAAGAAATTTTGTTAAATTTAGGGATTTGCAGAACCATCTTCAAATACACATGCACTCTTCAAAAGCGACTAAAAAGTTGAGCTAGTTAACCAAACAGCAGACAGTAACTACAAAGCAGAAATAATTGCTAAGAGGTTCACCCATTTGTACAGAAATGATGGAAGTGACAGTGACCCTCAATACAAATATGCCATACATCCTTTGACAAATAGAATTGCCACGGCAGCAACTTCCAAATCAGCATACATGGACATTATTTTGTCACATATTCTTAATTAGAGAAACAAGTTCATTACTCATTATCTAATGAGAAAATAATGTAAGGTAAGAATCACTCTAATGCCTTTCCTTGCTTTGCCATGCTTGACTAAAGGTCGAGTCATGACACACACCGCACATTAAATTTCTAAAACAATAAGGTAAGAATCACTCTAATGCCTTTCCTTGCTTTGCTATGCTTAATTGAAGGTCAAGTCATGACACACACACAGCACATTAAATTTCTAAAACAACAAATAAATTCAAATTTTGGAGATCAACATTTCAACCCACTACAATAAATCAGTGTCCAATGAAGATAGAGTATTACCTACCATCCCGAACTCTTCCGCATCCCAACTACAAAGGATAATTGTTCTTCGAGGATTCCACCCCATCTGCAGCAAAAGAGAATACCGCCGAGCAATGTCGAGTAATGCAGCAGTCCCACTGTTGGGGTCAACAGCACCATACGTCCATGCATCTCTATGATTGCCAAGGATCACATATCGGTCAGGCTCTTCTAATCCCCTTATGACAGCAAAAACATTATGGATTTTCACTTCCTTTTTCTCCCCCTAGAACACACCCATCAAAATTTAGAATCAATCAAGAATGAAAGCTGTAAAAAAAAAAAAAAAAAAGTCTTGGCTCAATCTCGATTTAGTGTTGAAGCTGAAACTCTAGACATTGTTTGGCCAAACCAATTTTTCCTTTTTTGTGTATCTTGTGATAATAAAATCAAAGCAATAAAGGGTCTAGCCACCGTAAAAAAAAAAAAAGTACAGAACAGCAACTTATCCAGAATTTTTCACCAAGAAGTTATTATATCAGTAAAAAGCCAAAGTCAAATACCAAATTCTATTATCACTTTTCCAACAACAACAACAACAACAACAACAATTGACACTAAACAAACAAACAAAACAAGCAACAACCAAAGATACATACAACCTGGTAAGTGAAGTTGACCATGGTCGGACCAGGCCCGACCCGTCCAATCCTAGACCGACCCGAATCCCTCCACTCCGGTGGAACCATAGGACCCCCTAGGGACCCCAAAATGACGTCAGCATTCGCCAACGACAAGGGCAAAGATGGAATTTTTGGAAACCTCTCCAAAACCTGACTATCCTCCAAGCTCAATCTCTCTCCTCCTTCAACCGCTGCCCACCCTGGACTCAATGGGTCCCCCACTCCCCTCATAACAGTCCCTCTCTCAATTCCTCCTCTTACCGTGTCCCCCTCGGCGTATAATAGCACTGCAAGCGCACCTTTAGATTCAGCTATTTTAACTACTGCTCCTCTACTTAACCCACCACCTTTCCTTGCCAAAACCACGCACCCACTAACATTCACCCCTAACAGCCCAAGCGCACGATAGTCCTCTTCACGCCCGTAATTAACAAACAGCACCTTAGCATGCGCCGTACCGGACGGAGAATAAGCATGGTACGGCGGTACAACATCCGGTCCGATTTTCCCGGAAATCTCAGTTAAGGAAAAGGTAACCGTACTGCCGTTGCTAAAATGCGCAGCGAGAGAAGCGTGTAGAGGATAAGATAGAAGCGCCTTGTACTCTACCTTACGAGTCTCTAAATTAAGATTCGTGAAATGAGAGTAAACATAATTAATGGTGTCGAGAGAAGGCTCAGTTCCGGCGAGGTGAGGGTGGAGTGTGAGGGAGCGGAGGTAGGAGGCAACGGTAGAGTTGGAAGAAAGGGAGAGGAAATGGGTACGGTAACGGATAGCAGTTTGGGGATTTCTGGGATTGGGGTGGTGAGGATGGTAAAAAGTATAGAAACCCAGAATGCAGAGAATGAGAAAGAAGAGGAAAGTGCAGAGTGGCGGCGGCGGTTTGGAAGTGAATAAAGAGGCAGTGGGTTTTGCGAGCGGCGGAGACATTTTCACCTCCACCCAGAAAGAGAAACAGAGAGAGAGAGAGGGAGTCAACTGTATGAGGACATGGATGAAGAGGTGGGTGCAGAGATTTTCAGTAGAAAAGGACGGGAGAGAGAGTGAGAATTTAATAATTGATTAATGTTATTAATGATAATAACAACAATTATAATAATAATATTTCTGGGGTAATGAGAAGGCTTTGGAATAGAATAATATATATAATGTGTGGGGTTGTATATTGAAGGTGGTGGTGGTGGTGGTGGCGGCGGCGGCGGTGCATGGAGAATTGGAGAGGAAAAGGGATGCGTTTTTTTTGAAGTGTGAGAATAGAGAGAGTGGGTCGCTGAAGCTGAAACCTGAAACTGAAAGAAGTGAGAGAGTGTCGTTTTCTATGTGGGGGAGTGGGTGATTCTGCACTTTTTGTATACATCAAATACACAACCCATGAGAGAAAGAGAATGTTTCTGTATCATAATACTACCTATTTTCAGCTTAAGTGATGGTCCTATACTCCTATGGTAAAAATATCACCATTCACCTGTTTGATTGCTATTTAATTTTTGGCAACTGACATCAAATTTGAATGTTTCAATATTAAATTTACTGATTAGAGCATTTCATCCATTTTGAACTGAACGGAATAATAACTAACACTCTCAGATTTTTTTTTTCCTTTTGAAAAAAAAAACAGACATCTACACTGAAATTTAAGAAATTGGTAAATGAGAAAAAAATATCATTTATAGTCTGTCTTTCCTTATTTATGGTTTAGCCTCGGTGATTGAATTCATGATAATAAAAAAAAAATAACTCTCTTATCAATCAAATTATCCTTATGTTTTGAGATTTTTTTTAGAGAAAAAAAAAAAAGAAAAAATAAATTTTATTTTTTATCTGCATTGAATTCATGATAATAAAAAAAATAACTCTCTTATCAATTAAATTATCCCTTATGCATGTTTGAGAATTTTTTAAAGAGGAAAAAAAAAAAAAGAGGAAAAAAAATTTTATTTTTTATCTTTTTATCTTTACTCTTTATTTTCATTTTTCTTTTAAAATAGAGAGAAAATATAAAATATAAAATATGATAAATTTCTATTTAGTCTTTAAATTTTGATAACACTAAGATTTTGTATTTTGAAAAACTAAAGATTGCATTTTTGTATTTTTATTCCGTCAAACACTTTGATCATTCCGTCAAAATTTTTATATTTTTCCATTAACTTATTGTGAAATGACTAAAATATCCACAATTTTCATTTAAATTTTCCTTCACTGCCATGAAATAAAAGTGCTTGCAATTTTAATTTCTTTTTAAATCAGTTGAGAAAATGGTTTAATTAAGAAAATGATTTTCTGATTTTTTTAATCTCTTTTTAATGATTTTCTAGTTCTAACAGGAATCCAATCCAGTTGGAGATCCTTGTGGAATGGAGATTTCCTCATTAACAAAAGTATTAAAAAAAAAAACGTTATCAATCAATTATAAATTGTATGAATCAATTCATATAAATAATCAATTTCAAGGAATGTTTGGTTGCTTGACTTGTCTCCCTCTAACATGCCATCATATGGCCATTATTAAAACCAAACTATACCACCACCTCCAATTGTCAGCCACCAGAATCACCATCAATACATTATGGAACAAATCGCTCTTTGCCTACCTTCAAATGCTCCGCTATGGCTCTTTCCCTGACGTCTTCCATGCCCATGTAATTAAAACAGGTTGTTTATTAGAACCCTTTATTTAGACCTCGTTGATTTTCATGTACACTAAATGTTTCCTAATTGATAATGCACGCAAAGTGTTTGATGAAAATCCCCAACCAAGTAAGTTAATGGTTTGTTACAATGCTTTGATATCTGGATATCGTTCAACCTTAGAGTTAATAAGACTATGTAAAGCCAAATAATTAGCATATAAAATTGGGTTTGTAGCATACTCATTACTTGTGTCCCTTCTCTGTTAATCAAGCAAGGTCTAGAAATAGCAAAAAAAAATAAAAATAAAAACAAAAAAATGATCTAGACCCATAAATGGGTACTCCAACTCATAATCCACCGAGAAATTAAATACCCAATCATACATTTTTTGCCTCAACAATGGACGGTGATATCTCGTTGTGTTCCCTTGTAATCCTATCCAAGAAGCAAAAAAAAAATAGGAAATTGAAGATTGTGGGTTCTATCATCGGCGGCAAATCTCAACGATGGTGCCATGGGTTGGATGATGGTGGCGCAATCCACTGCAAATCACCGCAAATCTCGAACCCAGCTGCAACAAACCACCAGCACCAGCAACGAACCAAAATGAGGCGACTGCAGCAAACGGGGAGACCGGTAGTGTCTGGTGGAGAAACGGCAAGCTCTTGAGTGCATATGGTGGAGATAGGGGCAGCGGCGGTGAAATAGCGGCGCCGAGAAAGATTGACACATATGGAGAGAGAGAGAGAAAGAGAGGGCAATTTTGCTGGTTTGTTTTGATTTTTTAGTTGAATTAATGGAGGGGCAGAGAGAGAGAGAAAGAGAGAGCGAGGGGGTATTGTAGAAATAAAATTGTATTTTTTTTTTTTAATTTTTTTAATAGAAAAATAAAAAAAATTGGACGGAAGGACTAAAATGTTTGACGGAATAAAAATGTATGGATGTAATCTTTAATTTCTCAAAATACAAGGATCTTAGTATTACTTTCACTAAAATCTAAGGATTAAATAGTAATTTAATCTAAAAAATAAAATTTATTTTCCTTCCTTTTTTTATTTTTTCTCTTTTCAAATAAGGAAAAATTATTTTATGTTGTAAATCGGCTTATTAGCAAAACAAATCAAAGGCAATAACAAATAATATAAAGCAATAAAGTAAAAGGAATAAAAAGACATAGAAGAAAATATGTAGAGAGAAAATGAGCTCCAAACTCTTATTATTAGATTAACTCTAACTTCCCTTATATAAATGAATAGTTAGGGTTTAGTGTATATAATATTACTAAAATAGCCCTATACTATAATCTCTGTAAAATATATATTCAAGGATGTTTAAGTAATATCTACATATAATATTTATTTATAACACTCCCCCTTTGATATTACTTGCGCCATGAATATGTCTCGTTAAAAACCTTGCTAGAAAATCCAGTAGGAAAAAATATAACTAAGGAAAATAGTACAATTCATGCGCTATTCTATCATTGCATAGATTGCCTTATTAAAACCTTTGATTAAGAAAACTCTGTGGGACAAAAATTTGACTAAGGAAAAAGAGTACAATCTTATATTGATTCGCTCCCCCTGATGATGACAATATTTTAAAACAGCACATATCAATTAATAAAACAAGTCATTCAAATATGACATTAGATGAGGACTTAGTAAATAAGTCTGCTATGTTATCACTCGAGCAAATTTGGTGGATATCTATTTCATCACTCTTCTGAAGCTTATGCGTATTAAAGAATTTGGGTGAAATATATTTAATTTGGTCACCCTTAATATATTCACTTTTAGTTTGTGCAATGCATATTGCATTATTCTTAAACAATATAATAGGAACATTTTTATTAAGGTACTTCAGGACTATAAAAATCTTTATGAAATTACAGTATCATCATAAGTAAATACATACTCAGTCTGGGATCTATCTTTATATGGATCAGACAAATAACCAATATCCGCATGCCAATATCAAATATGAATTATATGAAAATAAAATCAAATCAATAGTGTCTCGAAAATAACACAATAAGTCTTTTACACCACACTCATGTCTCTTGGTAGGTGCAGAGCTATACCTAATTAGGAATTTTTCTTATAAATGCATATCAGGCCTGATGCAATTTGCAAAATGCCCTTATAGCACTCAAATATGGTACTTCAAGACCAATTAATAGCTCTTTGTTATATTCTTTAGGTCTAAAATGGTCTTTCTTCACTTTTAGTGAGCAGATACCATTAGTGTGCTTAAGAGAAATGATTTATCTATGCAAAATAGCTTAAGTACCTTTTCCACATAAGTATACTGATATATTATGACTCATTTAGGGATAAATAATCGATATGTAGGCCGATACAAAATTTTATTTCTTTTAAATTCATCTTAAACTCACTTTTCAATAGTTCGTTAGGAGTCCCATTTAGATCATCAATATATACTGCAATAATAACATAACCATTTTGTGGTCTTTTATGAATATAAATGGACATAGTGTATTATTCACATATCATTCTTTCAATAAGGATTCAATCAAACGATTATATCACATATGTCTAGATTGCTTTAATCCATACAGGGATTTATGCAATACGATGTAATTTATATCACATGTTTGATGTGCATTTATTTCTATTATCTTTAGTCCTTCAGTGACTCTCATATAAATATCATTTTCACAATGCGCATATCAAAAATTTCTTTAATTGTCATATTAATCAAGTATCGAAACTTGATCATATTCATAATAGGATAATAAATATTCTCATAGTCAATGCTAGGTCTATGCGAAAAACCCTAGTAATTCGCCTCGCTTTATATCTTACCATTTTGTTATTCTCATTACGCTTTCGGACAAACACCCATTTATACCCAACTAGTTTCACATTTTGGGGAGTCAACATAATAAGTTCGAATACTATGCATTTAAATAGCGAGTCTAGCTCGGCCTGAATTGCCTCTTTCCATGATGGCTAGTTATGTCTATACTGACATTCATTTATATTCATAGGTTCTAGATCTAGATTGTCTCTTGAGATAGCAAAAGCTACTGTTGAGACAAATTCATCGTCGATGATAAAAAAATTTCTATCAAATTTTTCTCTTGTATCACAAAATTAATCGAGATCTCATAATTTCCATTCATCTAATCATCAACTCCATGAGCCATATTTGGAGGATATAATTGTTCCGTTGTCTCAATCTGTGTTTCATCATTGGCTATAGTTCTTTAATTGAGATCTTCCTCTTTAAGAGGTTTTTCTTTAGGAGATTTTCTTAGTGACATTGCTTTCCCTTTTTCTGCTTATTTTTATCTTTAGTTTCAATTTACTGTCCACGCTTCTGGCGTGTGTTGAGCTCGATTGATTTTCTATTTTTAATAGGAACCACAACTCTTGCTGGGGTATTAGCAGCTGAAATATGAGACTTTATCACTCTTTTAGCATCTATAAATGCATTTGGCAGTTGAATTGCAATTTGTTACAATTGTATTATTTTCTGAACTTTTAGTTCACTTTGACTTATACATAGATCAAAACTACTTAAACAG
>CATKHJ010131272.1:0-15481 GCA_949750685.1 Vernicia montana | reverse complement strand
TTTAGAGGCCAAATGGGTAGGTCTCGGGTCTCGAGGCTTGGATTCTCAATTTTTGGGCTTTTGGCGATCTTTGGCGATTTGGCTTCCGGAGGTCTGTTTACCGAGCGTAGGTGCCTTTAAGGTTCAAATGCATACCGGAGGGTGCAAAATTAAGGGTTCAAAGTAGGATGAGGTGATGGTCCTTTTTGATAGGACTCAAAAAAAGTGAAGGTTCTCTCTGGTAGGAAAAGGTGATGGTCCTTTCTGGTAGGACAAGGAAAAAGTTAAGGTCCTCTCTGGTAGAGGTTGAAGATTGTTGGTAGGCTTGGGCTTAGAAGGATGGTATGATTTGCCAAGGAGGCTTGGGTTTTGGAATGATGGCATGATTTGCTAAGGAGCTATGGAATGGGCTTTGACTGGCTCGGGCCCTTTTTAATCAGCTTGAGGATGATAGGCCTTGGGAGTCATAACTCGACTTTGGCTTTGCAAAGGAAATTGGGCTTCAAGGATTATGAGTCTTGAGAGACTTGGGATTTTTTTTTTTTTTTGGGCTTGGCCCTTGTTAGATGAGATTTTACCAAGGAGACTTAGGTTTGAAATGATAGTAAGTTGGACCTTTTGAAAAGTGTTGTGGAGGTTGTATGATTTTGCTATCATAGCATGATTTATGGAGAAGACAAACACATCTTATCTTATTGTCTGAGATTGAAGAGACTCTTAGAGTGATGAAACTCTTGGGATGACACTGGATTGATTTTGGACAATGACTCAGAAGACGTACTCCTTGATGGATGATAAAAGCTATTTAGCTTTTTGAGCTAAGAGACGTGACAAGAGACATGAAATTAATGAATGATAAGGGCTACTTAGCTGCTTGAGCTAAGAGACGTGACAGATGATAGGAAGGATATGCCCCTACTGAATGATAAGGGCTACTTAGCTACTTGAGCTAAGAGACGTGACGGATAACAGGATTCCCCCTCCCCTTTAATTTTTAGTTTAATTTAGACTTAGGATTTAAATGAATGCTCACATGAATACAATTTGGTAACTAAAGGACTGATGCATGAAATTGAACCTTAAACGGATCTATCGCATAGAATTGCATATTAAATTTAGGTGGAATAAATTAGTTAATTAATCAATTAGTGTACATGATTAGGTAGCAAATGAGCTAGGATGGTATGTGGCATGATAGATACCCACCAAATGGCTAAGGCATGACAATTGATAAATCCAAAGAACTAATATGGATAATTGTTTGAGGCATGTTGCAATGTTAAATAAAGTACCATATGAAATGGATTGATTGATCTTGTGCAATATTTGTCATGTTAAAAATAACCCAAATAAACTGATGAAAGCACACATTAACGAGACCAAACAATGGAAGCCAGCCTCACAACTGGGAGACCTGGGTGCCTAACACCTTTCCAGGATCGTACCTACATTCATAACCAATAATCTATGAATAAGGTGATTAGGTAATAAGCAAGGGATCCTAGTCACCATTTTCCTAGTTTTTTAAAAAACTAGGGTTATGTTTAGTTGTAGAAAACAAGTCTTGTTTTCTAGAAAATTACTCCAAGAAAATTAGAAATTTGAATTTGATGTTTGCTTGCAAAAATTTTCTAAATAGAAAATCAGAAACTCATTTTCTAAAATTTCCAAATTTGCACTAGCATTTGAAAACATATCTTATATTATTTTCTAATTCTCCTTTATTCCCTATGAAATAGAAAACACGGAGTTTTCCACTCATTTGCTGCATATGGTACTAGCTTCGAACCCCCATGATGACATTCTCCATTTTTATTTTTTTTACGTTAGTTACTGAGATATATCAGGGATGATGATTGATGACTAGTGGGCCATACCATTCTTCAGCTTGTTTTGAACCAAGCATCAATTTTTTTTTTATATTTAAGTTTCAATTAAATTTATTTTTATTAATGAAATAAATGTTAATGAAATATTTTTATATATTAATTATTTTAATATTAAAATATTAGGCTGACTAAAATTTTCAAATAAAAAATTGTGATTAATTCTAACAAGATTCTATCCTTAATATTTTATTTTATTTATCAATAACCTATTTATTGTTATATTAATTTTTAAAACGTTACACTAAATATAGTTTTATACAGCATTTTCATGGTATTTTTTAGCTTTGAAATGTATCCTTAAATTAAAAATAAATTTTGTTAAGTGATTAAATTATGAAATTAATTATATATATGATATTTTTAATTAATATTACTTATTTATAAATAATTTAACAATATATATATTATATTAAGGGTAGATGAAAAGGTAGGATTGTAAAGTTAAAACATAAAAAATTTTCCAATGTTCAGTTTTCCATTTAGAAAATGAAAACTTAGAAAATTAAGAAATGAAAAAGAAAACTAGAAAATGAAAATAGAAAATGTTTTGCACAACTAAACAAGGCCTAAGTGGAGACTCCATTCACCATCTTGGGCCCCTCCCTTGGCGTTAATCTCCAATGTTCTATTAGAAAGCAGTGCAAAACCCATCCACCCGGGGCCAGAAATATGGTCGCGACAATAATAAAAAATCCATCAATTTTCTTTAATATTATGTTGAATACCAAAAGTATACCATTTTCTATACTCATCATTCAACTTACTTCTACCTTATACTTAATTCCTCTACCTCATTCTACACTCTAATTGCCCATATGCATCAAAACTTGGACTTAGGGTATTATAGGGGAGAACATAGATGTGGACTATGTGTATCCATCTTGTAAGGTAGAAATTGGAGACAGAAACCTCTCAGTGGATTTAGTTGAACTTTTGGTGTTGGATCTTCATGTAATATTGGGAATGGATTAGCTGTCTAGCCATAATGCCCATATTGTAGTGAGAAAAGGATAGTGTTTAAGAAGGAAGGGAGTGAGGAGTTAGTGTTCTAAGGTGAAAGAAGCGACCTTCCTTCTAATATGATATCAGTTATAGGGGCTAAACGGTTGTTAAAGAAGGGGTGTCAAGGATACCTGGTGTATGTGATTGACACAAAGAAAGTTCCTAATAAGGTACAATGAATTCCAATAGTATATGAGTTTTCGGAGGGGTTTCCTGAAGAGTTACCGAGGTTACCACTCAAGAGGGAAATTGAGTTCAGCATTGAACTTCTTCTGAGAACTTAGCCTATATCTATACTGCCTTACCGTATAGCACCGATTGGGTTAAAGGAGTTAAAGGACAAACTTGATGAACAATTCGATAAGTTTCTCAAACTTTTTAAACAATTGCATATTAATATTCCTTTTGTAGAAGCTCTTTTGCAAATGCCAAAGTATGCTAAATTCCTTAAGGAGCTGCTCTCCAACAAAAGGAAACTTGAGGAGGTGTCGATGGTTCAACTATCTGAGGAGTGTTCAGCACTCATTCAGAAGAAGCTACCTAAAAAACTCAAAGATCTAGGGAGTTTTACTTTACCTTGCCTTATAGGTAGTTTAGAGATTAATAAGGCACTAGCTAATTTGGGGGCTAGCATTAATGTTATGCCCTACAAAATGTTTAAAAAGTTAGGTCTAGGTGAACCTAAACGAACACGCATGAGTATTCAATTAGCTGATCGGTCTATCACTTACCCTAGGGGTATAGTTGAGGATGTGTTGGTGAAGGTTGGTGAATTTATATTTCCTGTGAATTTTGTAATATTGGATATTGATGAGGATGTTGATGTGTCACTTATCCTAGGTAGACCATTTCTAGCTACTGCTAGAGCTGTTATTGATATGCATGATGGTAAATTGATACTTAGGGTAGGGGATGAGCGGATGGTTTTGCAAATATCCAATGCTATGAAACACTCCCTTGCACTTGAAGATGTGGATGCTTGTGATGATGTAATTAATTTTGAGACGTTAAATTTTATTTATAACATTGTTTACAAGGATCCTTTAGATTTATGTCTTGTGCAGGGACATAAAGATATTGAGACACCTGAGACAATTGAGCATGTAGCCTGTCTTGAGGCTACCGAGCCATTGAAGAAGAGCAAAGTTTTTGAGGATATTGAGATGCCTATGGGTGATAGAATAAGACCATCCATTATTGACCCACCGAGTTTAGAGCTTAAACAGCTTCCTTCTCATTTGGAGTATGCCTTCTTGGCAAAAAATTCTAAATTGCCCGTGATCGTGAATGCTAATTTGTCGCGAGAACAAAGGGCAACTTTATTGGAGGTCTTAAGAAAACATAAGAAGGCTATAGCATGGAAGATTGGAGACATCAAGGGTATTAGTCCTTCTTTTTGCATTCACAAAATTCTGATGGAAGAAGAATCCAAACTTGTAGTGCAACCCCAAAGGCGTCTCAATCCAAAGATGAAGGATGTGGTGAAAGCTGATGTGATCAAACTTCTTGATGCAGGGATTATCCACCCTATTTTAGACAGTTCTTGGGTGAGTCCAGTTCATGTGGTACCTAAAAAAGGGGGCATGACTATAGTGCCCAACGAAAATAATGAGCTGATTCCTACAAGAACAGTTACGGGGTGGAGGGTGTGCATAGATTATAGGAAGTTGAATGATGCTACCAGAAAAGATTGTTATCTATAAAATTGTAGTGCTTTTAGGATGTTATGTTTAATAATCGTATTTATTTCTAATTAGTTTTTAGTTGTTTTATGTGTTTTAAAGTTAATTCCAAGTGTAGGTCCAATTCGAAATGAAAAGTGTAGATAAAAAAAGATGGAAATCAAGAGAAGGAAGTTGTGCAAAAAGACTTTGAAGATACTTGATTATGTAACTTAAGGAGCAAAAATGAAAAATTGTATTGTGGTGATGCACGGTCATGCGGTTCATAGTGCACGGCCTTGCGCACTCTAATATCCCAATAATCTCAAATTTCCCCCTCTTTTTGATATTTTTTCAATTGCTGGGGGCAGAGAGGGGATTAGCCAGCTTTGGTAACCGAACATAAAAAGGGAACAAGAGAGGCAAAAAGGAAATCGAAGAGAATATAGAGTCCATCCTTGGAATTAGAGAGAAAATTTAGTTCTTAGTTTTGTTTTCAATATTTCTTGAGATTCTTTAAGCTTGTAATTGAATTCAGCAATGATTTATTCTTGGATTGGAGTGACCTTGATTTATACAATAAGAATTCTTTCTTTTATTTTCAATTTAATGTAATTCAATTATTTTTATGATCTTTGGTTATTTAATCATGATAATGATGATGATTGAAACTTATTATGCAATTGAATTGATGGTTGAGGAATTTATTATGAGCTAAATTAATTTTGTCTATGGTAGGATGATTCCTTTTGAATGAGTATGCTTGGGCTAATTAGTTAATGGATTTGATTTGCATTATCCTTTGAATTGTTAACATATTCATTAATTGTTTGGACACTCTTTAATGAATCCTAGGTATTGAATGAGGTAGATAGACGATTTCAATACTAGAACTAATTTAACTGGAGCTAGGTATTAATCAGAAATGCACTACCTAGTTATGTTTGAATAATAATTGGCTAATTCTAATTAGGTTAGAAACTGATAATACGAAAGTTATTGGTTTCAGAACTGAGTTAGATTTGATTTAATATTTATTCAAGTTGGCATAATAAACCATTTAATTTATTATCCCGGCATAGGAATTTGATAGGATAATCCGATCCCTACACCTTTTAAATCTATTGTTTTTAAAAACCTTGATTTTTTATTGCTTAATTTACTTTCTCAGCTTATAGTTTTCATTTCTATTTCTTCTAAACCAACAATTGATTAGAGTGTCTAGGTTTATTTTCTTTATAATCTTGTTTGTTATAATCACACAACCCTTACACAGTCTTCCTTAAGAGACGACCTTAGGATGTTTTTCCCATTATTGCAGCAACACTCGTGCACTTGCGAGTAGTTGCCTAATCATAGATTAATTAGGACACATTTTGGGCACAACAAGTTTTTGGCGTCATTGCCGGGGAAGGCTATAGGCATAGTGTGATTAATTTTATTATTTATTTTAATTAAATTATTGTGTTCAAGGTTCAATAAAATATATATATATATTTATTATACTCGATTTTCTTTGTTTAAGTAAACAGGTATCTTAACTGTTTTCTATTGTCTTTCTTAGTTTATGCAAGGTAGGAGATCCTTTAAAGGAGAACTAGTGCCTTACGTAGATAATATTCACAGGATCAATAAGAGAACCAGAGAACAATTTGAGTATTGTTCAAAAGATAGTGAGGAAGATTCTCAGGAAGAAGAATTCCTTGAGGAAGAAGAGCAGGAATAGGAAGGGGAATTTCAATCAGAAGAAAGAGAAGATCAACAAGAAGACATGGCAAATAGGCAACCTGCAATGAAGGAGTTTGCTAGGCCTATTATTGGCATGGCAACCTTTTGCATTAGAATGGGAGACGCAACCCGAAACTATGAGTTGAAGACCCTTCACTTCAACCAGTTGCCATCTTTCTGTGGAATGCCTAATAAAGATCCTTTGAATTTCATCGGGGAGTTTTCCTCTATCATTCAAACCTTCCCACTTCAAGGTCTTAATGAAGATCAATTAAGGATGCGCTGTTTTCCTTATACCTTAAAGGATAGGGCGAAGGCATGGCTGATTACTTTGGCTCCTAATTCTCTAGTTAAATGGGATGAGGTTTATAACAAATTCATAGGAAAGTTCTATTCCCATCAAAAGACTGTAGACCTGAGAACCAAGATAGCTACCTTTAATCAGCATGAAGGAGAGCCTTTTCAGGAGGCTTGGGATCAGTTCAAGTTACTTTTGATCCAATGTCCTCACCATCACTATTCATGAGGCTTGGGATCAGTTCAAGTTACTTTTGATCCAATGTCCTCACCATCACTATCCTTTCCAATTGCTAAATTAGATTTTCTATGATGGGCTGACACAACAGTGTCAGAATACAATTGATAATGCAGCTGGTGGGGCTATGGGAGAAAAAATAGCACCTGATACTTATGAGTTGTTTGAGATGTTAGGAGCTAATTCTCAATATAAGAGTACAAGAGGGAGAAGAGTTAGGGTACAAGAGGTGAACCAAAATCAAGAGTTAGCAATGCAGATTGCTAAGTTAACTAAGCAAGTGAAGTTTTTAACAGTTAAAAAAACTCAAAATATACTCACTCAAGAGGTTTGTGGTATTTGTGGAATCTATGGTCATGGAGCTAACATTTGCAATACTATAGTTGATTCTATTTCTAGTGAGGAGCAGCAAGTCAATGCTTTATAAGGTTTCCAATCTAGAGGAAGAAATGATCCATATTCCAAAACTTATAATCTTGGGTGGAGAAATCATCCTAATTTTTCTTAGTCAAGTAATACTCAGCAATAGCAGTTTCAGCAACCTCAGCAATAGTTCCAACAGTTTCAGCAACCTCAGCAACAGTTCCAACAGTATCAGAGAATAAATCAATTTCAGGGTCAGTCTTCTAATCAACCAAAGAAACTATCATTGGAGGATAGCTTGAATGCTTTCATTCAAGTAAGTGCTCAGAATCAGGAAGCAAGCAATCAAAGATTGGATTCTTTGGAGGCATCTATAAAGTGGGTTGAGACCCAGGTTGGACAGTTAGCAAATCAGATGCAGAGTACTCAAAAAGAAAAATTACCTAGTCAACCTGAGTAGGCCAAGGCAATTACAGTGCTAAAAAGTGGTAAGGTGATAGATAATAATGTTAGTAATTTTGTTTCTGGTAATTTATCTGACTATGCAGGTGATAAAGGTGATGATGAAGTAGTAGATGAGCTTAAAAAGAAAGAGAAAGAGAAGGAAAGAAGGAAAGTTCCAGATTTGCACAAAGCAATTGATCTATATAGACCTCCTATACCTTACCCAAGTCGCCTAAAAAATGAAAAACAGGATCAACAATTTTTAGATTTATATAAAATGTTGTCCAAATTTAATATTAACTTACCTTTATTAGATGTTATTAGGAATGTGCTAGCATATGTGAAGTTTTTCAAGGAACTGAGTACCAAGTGGAAGATATATAAAGATGATGAGAAGGTATTAGTTTCTAAGGTAGCAAGTGCAATACTACAACATCAACTTCCATCAAAACAGAATGATCCAGGTAGTTTTGTTCTCAAAATAGCTATGGGTAATGGTGAAGAGACTACAGGTATGCTTGATCTTGGGGATGGGATTAATCTCATTCCATACTCTATTTTTAAACAATTAGATCTCGGGGAACTTAAGCCTACCAGGATGTGTTTGTAGTTAGCTAACAGATCCATTCGGTACCCTAAGGGGATTATCGAGGATATTTTAGTTAAGGTCGGTGGGCTTATTTTTCCTGTTGACTTTATTGTATTAGGGGTATGGGATGTGCAAACTGGTGAAAAAGATCATACAATACTTCTTGGTTGACCTTTTATGGCTACCACAAATACTCTAATTGATGTCAAAAATGGAAAATTATCTATGACTGTGTTAGGTGAAACTGTAGTTTTTTCTATTTTTGACACATCACCCATTCCCACTACTGCATTATATGAAGAATGCTCATTCATTGATTGCATTGATATTGTTGTTAATGATTTTTTCATGCAGGCACAAGTAGATGATGAGCTTGAATTAGCTCTTAATTTGGGTAAGCATGATTTCATTTCTAGAGAAGATGTGAAAGAATGTTGTTTGAGATTGGATACAACTGAGTGTATTCAAAAGAGTGAGGAGCATTATGAACTTCTAGAGATATTGTGAGGCCTCGCCTGAACGCCCCTTCCCTCACTCGGGAATGCCTTAAGGAAAGGCGAAGCAATTTTTAAGGGAGGTTTAGGTACGAGTTTCGGTGCTCACGATTGGAAGCGAGTATTGCTTCGGAAAAATTGATTTGATTTTTGAAAGAGATTTGGGAGTTGCCACCCTAATTTATTTAAATGGGAAAATTAAGGAAAAACCCAATTTGACTCCAATTTATTAATTTTTTATTAAATTACCCAAGGATAAAATTACTAATCTTCGAACCAAGTTGAGCTCGGAGATTAGGTTTTTTTGGTTTTAAATAATCTTTATTTGCCTCTTAAATTTAATTTGACTTTTGAAAATTGATTTCATGAATGACGAATATTAATGATAATTTTAAAGTGCATGATCATGGCATATTTATGAGTGCGTGGGAAAATAAAGAGCAAGTATTTAAAGAGCGAGTATTTAAACAATCACAAGTAAAGGATAGTATTTCCTCTAGCCCTTATGGGTACTAGGGAAATCACAATATCGCTCCTTTACTCTAAAATAATAATTAATAACATTAATTAAAATTTACATTTATAATGGATTGACATTTAAAAATAAAAGGGGAAGGGGATTGATTGGGATTGGGATTTGGATTTGAGACTTGGATTCAGATTCCAAGCATGCCTACGTACCTCAATGAATGGGGATCAAAATCCACATAGTTCATTCCACGGTGAAGTGGAAGGGGTTTAAGGATCAGTCACATTTGATTGGTTTGGTTTGGTTTGGGGTTTGAGTGAGGGTAAGAGATTATACATTCTTTGTGGGTTTATGTGGTGGGAAAGTGGTTTTACCGGATTGGAGTTTCGTTTCGTGAAATAAGATTGATTTTAAAAAAGGAAATTAAGTTGCTTAACTACCCAATTTTTAATTAATTAAAAGAATTAATTAATTAAAATGATTAATTAAAAGGATAAATTAATTAAATTGAGTGAAAACCGATTGAAAAATTAATTAATTAATTGAAATTAATTTTTAATTGATTAATTAATTGAGATTAAAACTAATTGAAAAATTAATTAATTAATTAAAATTGATTTTTAATTAATAAACTAATTAAGATTAAAACTAATTAAAAAATTAATTAATTAATTAAAATTGATTTTTAATTAATTAATTAATTGATGAGTGAGAAAAGTAATTAGAGAGAGAGAGAGAGAGGAAGCAAGTGGATAGCAAATCAACAAATGCTCAAGGTGTGTGGAATGAAGGAGAGGAGAGTGGTATTTATAGGAAAAGTGAGGTGAGGGTAGTTTGGGAAGAGAAAGTGTGAAAAGATCAAAAGGGTAAGGCTTTTTAGGCTGAAAAATCAGGATGCAGGGGCAAAAGGGTAATTTTGAGGCACCGGCAGCTTTTTTAGCTCTCCGGTGGTGCCACCAGGCTGCCCGGTGGCAGCTGACGCGGCAGAAGATTTTTTGAGTTTTCGGGATATTCGGGTTTGTTTTTGGGGTTTCCGAGATTTTAAAAAAACCGGTCAGTGGCGGTGGATCCGAAATTAATTATCGAACAGTTTAGCAGTCAGTTTTGAGAAAAATTCGATCAGTTTTGAAAAAGTGCTGTCTGGTACAAAAAGTTCGATCAGGATCGAAAAAGTGTCAGTTTGGATAGAAAAATATTTTGGTAAGCTTTGGAGAGTATAAAAATAATTTTGGAAGTGCAAAATTAAGGGTTCACAGTTGCCCCCTCATCATAATTGTCTTGTCTGTAAAGCGATTCTGATGATAGTGAACTTGGGAGAAGGGATGATATAATGAACCAAAGTGATGTCTCGGTCAGTGCTTGGACATGTTTGGGTGAGAGATATGGTTGAAAAGAAAGATGGTATTAGGAACCAAAGTTATGTCTAAGTCAGTTCTTGGACATGTTTGGGTGAGAGGGATGGTTAAAAAGGGATGGTATGAAGAACAAAAGTGATGTCTAGGTTAGTGCATGAACATGTTTGGGTGAGAGGGATGGTATGAGGAACCAAAGTGATGTCTAGGTCAGTACTTAAACATGTTTGGGTGAGAGACATGGTTGAAAAGGGATGGTATAAGGAACCAAAGTGATGTCTAGGTCAGTGCTTGGACATGTTCGGGTGAGAGGGATGGTTGAAAAGGGATGGTATGAGGAACCAAAGTGATGTCTAGGTCAGTGCTTGGACATGTTTGGGTGAGAGACGTGGTTGAAAAGGAATGGTATAAGGAACCATAAAGATGCCTAGGTGATTGTTTTCTAGATATTTATGGGTCGAGAATGCAACTTAGTTTGATAAATAGATGGAAGAATGGACCACAGGGATGTTTAAGTAATCATTCCTAAACATTTATGGGTTGAAACTTGACTTGATAAATGGAAATAGAAAGAGGAACCAAAGGGATATCTAGGCTAGTGGCTAGATATTTTTGGGTGAAGGATGGGGCTGACTTGGATAAAAAAGCGGGGGAAGGAATCAGGGCATTGTCTAGATGATCATTTATAAACATTTCTGGGTGAAGGTTTAACTGGATTGATTGATAAGGGAAGATGCTCCCGGTATCTTTGGGAGATTTTGCATCATTGGTATCATTAATGCTTGTCTCTTGGGTGAAAGATGGTTACCACGGTCATAATTGGGTGAAAGATTATTACAATGGTTAGGGTCGGGTGAAGGAAGGTTGCTTTACTTGGAAGTATAGTTGTGAAATGGTGTCGTGGTCAGCTTCGAAAAGGTACTCGCCAATTTAGGAAACATGTCAGTCAGCTTCGAGGAGGTATTGGTCAGTTTCAGAAAGATGTCGGTCAGCTTCAAGGAGGTACTGGTCAATTCTGGAAAGATGTAGGTCAGCTTCGAGGAGGTACTGGTCAATTCTAGAAAGATGTCGGTCAACTTCGAGGAGGTACTGGTTAATTCTGGAAAGATGTCGATCAACTTCGAGGAGGTACTGGTCAATTCTGGAAAGATATCAGTCATCTTTGAGGAGGTACTGGTCAATTCTGGAAAGATGTTGGTATGTTTCGAGGAGGTACTGGACAATTCTGGAAAGATGTCAATCAACTTCGAGGAGATACTGGTCAATTTTGAAAGGATGTCGGTCACCTTCGAGGAGGTATTGGTCAGTTCTGAAAAGGTGTCGGTCACCTTCGAGGAGGTGTGAGGCCTCGCCCGAGCACCGGTCCGATCCGCTAGAGGGGATCGAAATATTCATTCAAGTTTGGTCTCACGATGGAACCCTCGGGTTCGGATTGGTTGATTTTGAAAATGAATTTGGGAGTCGCTACCTTAATTTTATTTTATTTGGGAAAAGTTTAAGGAAAAACCCATTTGACTCCAATTATTTATCCAATGGAAAAAAGTGCACTAGCCTCGATTACCAAAGAGGATTCAGGGACTAGGTTTTCGGTCCATTTTAATAAAACAAGTTTGGCAATTTAATACATAATGACTTAAAATAAATTTCATGAACAATGTATGAATCAAAGTAAAAATAAAGCAATAAAAGAATTAAATATAGAAAGTAATAGAAATGTTAAATGTACAATATAAACTAAATTAGGGGATACTTTCTATAGCCCTTATAGGATTCTAGGAAAGTCACACATTCCCTAAAATAAATCCAATAACCAAAAGTACATAAGCAAAGAAATGAAAGAAAGCACAAAACTATACAAAGAAGGTGAAAGAGGAAGAAAGTTCATTTTAATTGGATTTGATGCTTTCAGACAAGTATGCCTACGTATCCTTTCGAATGGGAATCAAAATCCACGTAGTTCGCCCTTTTTGTGAAGGGGGGTTTGTTTTAGTTTGAGCCTTTTATCATGTTTCAGTTCATTGATTAAAAGGTGAGTTGGTTGATTTTAATCAAATAGAATTGATTACTAAGTTATTCATTAGGTCAAATTTAATTAAAAATCAAAAAGCATAAAAACAAGTTAATTAATTCAGTTTCTAATTAACATGCCTCTTAAAGTGATAAAAAGAAAAGGATTAAGGAGAAGGGCATCACATAAAGGAAATGGGGAAAGCAATAGACTATGCTAAAATAAAATAACTAAAAGAAAAGGAATAAAAGAAAGGGGAACATGCAAAGCAAATGGGAGAATAAAAAAATAAAGGCAATATCAAATAAAATAAGCTAAAATGACACAAAAGCAAACAAAACAACAAAGAAAGCAACACCAAAATTCTAAAATAAATAAATAAATAGAAGAAAATGACAGAAAATAAATACCTTTTGAAGACGAGGCTTGGGGACGTATGGACGGAGCAGACGACCGGATCGTAATTTCACCTTGAATCAACTTAGCGGAACCACAACCTTCAAATGGCTATTAGGACGGTGCTTGACCACCCAAAAAGAGAAACTTTAAACTAGAAAGGCAATTCTTTTTTAACCGAGCCTTGAAAATGACTTGCGTTTGATCAATTAAGCTTGATTTAGCAAGACGTGTGTCGAAATGAGTTGGGAAAAGGGGGTTTATCTAGGTAGAGAGGCTAGGAGAGTTTTTTACATTTTCCAATGTGGGAAAACGGACCTGAAGTGTCAAAACCACACACAAGCCTTCTGGAACCACACATGACTGAATCTGGACCGCATAGGAGGCATGACTGACCGTACCGACCAAGAATGACTGCACAGAGCCAGTTTGGAACTGCACATGGGCTTTGCGAAACTGTAGAGGCCCTGTGCGGTCTCAAAGTAGGCCTGTGCGGTCATCTTGGTGGACGTGCCATTTTTGACACCCGATTTTGTCGATTTTCACTGTTTTGACCCGTTTCAACTCCGTTTTACATGATTCCAGTTGCATTGTGCTCATTATTCAATCATGGATGATCTAAGGATGATTCAAAGTATTGAGGGATGGGTCCCAAGTCTCGGGTCCTGAGGCTCAAATTCTCAATTTTTGGGATTTTGGCGATTTTGGCTTCCAGAGGTCTGTTTACCAAGCCTAGGTGCCTCAAGGGTTTGGTTGTATGCCAGAGGGTGCAAAATTAAGGGTTCACAGCTACCCCTTCATCAGAATTGTCTTGTCTATAAGGCGATTCTGATGATAGTGAACCTTTACCGATGAGCAGGCGGCTCGCGTCATTATGCTGATGATTCTGAGTTGTTCATTCTGCCACACTAGGAGGGATACTATTGATCTGAATGTCCTTTGCTCACTAAAGGATTTGACTGTGCTTGGAGAGTATGACTGGGGAGGATTTGTACTTTGTTCGATGTACAGGGAGATGTCTGATTTCTCCTGGGGAGTATTTGCTGGCTTAGGCGGGACTCACATTATCTGGGAGGTATGTCATGACACCTTTACTTATGCTTCACATTCTTACCCCCTATTTACTAACTATTTGTTGTCTAATTTGTTGTATTAGGCTTATGAGTATTTCTCTCACTTATCTCCCCCTTTGAGAGATGCTTCTGCGGATTGCTTCCCTTGTGGCTACGCCTGGAGGTCAGGGAACAGGGGTCGCCATGAGCGTCATAGCTTTCATAGGATCAGGGCATTCTTCTCACATCTTCAAGTATCACAGGTACTATCTATTTTGTACCACTGCAAACACATCTTTTACTACTTCTTATAACTTGCTTTTGGCTTGTGTAGGTCCAATGGGTGCCTTTCGGATCTAGGATGATGCATCTGTCAGAGAGGACAGAGTCTAGCTTGACTTTGTCTTCCTTGCATCTGTTGTTACGGTTTCGAGCTAACTGGATGTCCTACCTGGGAGAGAGGGTCCGAGCCCATCTTACTGGAGAGAGAGTTGTTCCTGTTGACCCTCTTGTTGAGATGCGATATGGGCTTCGCATTCATGATTAGGATATCTTGGGAGAGGGCCTTCCGATTGAGCCTCTTCTGGACCGTGAGGCTAATTATGATGCTTTTTTTCATAGTAGGCTGATGTCAGACGTACCTTTTATGGAGAGGCATGCCTGACCTAGGTCGACTGCTGGTTTTGTTCATACCTCACGAGGTAGGAAAGGTGCAGGTACAGATGCAAGTGCAGAAGCGAGTGCAGCTACAAGAGCTGGTCTGAGTACTAGTTCTGGTCCTAGTAGAGCTTTTTCGCATTATCTTTGGGCTGCGGAGGATTTGGATTACATCTCCAGAGATCAAGGGATGGTTAGATATGCTATTCCTGATACTGTTCCATTAGGGTACCCTCCATTCCCAGATGATGTTGCTGAGGTAAGTAGCTTGTGTTTTTTGATTGACTTCTGAAAAGACCCATGTAGCTTTAGTCTGATCTGTTTCTATTTTGTTTTCTGTAGGTTCCTCTGGACTGGGCCCGTCATTCTTATGAGATGGTTGGTCGACTGAGGTCAGCATTATCAGCCTCTCTTACTCTTCGAGGTTTACAGGATAATGATGATGGATCTCCATCACAGAGGAGGAGGCAGAGGCGCGGCAGACACTAGCTTTGACTTTTCCTTTTATACATGTATGCTAGGATTATGTATGTATGCATGTATACATGTATCAGAACATGATGTATTTCTAACTGCCCACATGATATGTTCATGCTATGGAATGATATATGTACCTTTTGGGATTTATGTATTATTATAAATGCAGAAATGCATGTCCTGACTTCTTTTTTCTCTCCTTGCTTTTCTTTCTTATTTTTTTTTTCATCCTTACTCTCATTTTTTCTTCTTTATCTCTTATTATTATGGAGCCTTCTTTAGTCACTCTATGTATTTATGGACCAAAAACCTTGAACAAGTGGAGCGCATTAATTTGGGGAGGTTTGGAATCAGTACCATGCAAACTCTAAAGGATGTAAAAATTG
>CATKHJ010131197.1:0-21816 GCA_949750685.1 Vernicia montana | reverse complement strand
TCTTGCGTTGCTTTAATCTCATCTATCAACTTGGGTTTCACTTGAAAGTGAGCAATCAGAACTTGAGATTCAGAAACCTCAAACTGCAACCCCTTGTTGAACAACTCTTTCAACTCCTTGATTAAAGGTCTATTCTCCACTTCAATATGGGCTAAACTCCCCTTAGATTTCCTACTCAAGGCATCCGCTACTACATTAGCTTTACCCGGATGATAAAGGATTTGATAATCATAATCCTTGAGTAGCTCTACCCATCTCATATGCTTTAGATTCAAGTCCCTCTGCTGCAAGATGTACTGGAGACTCTTGTGATCGGTGTCTATCTCACACTTCTCACCATACAGATAATGTCTCCAAATCTTGAGAACAAAGATAACAACTGCCATCTCTAGATCATATGTAGGGTAGTTCATCTCATGCTTCTTCAACTGTCTTGAAACATATGCAATCACCTTCCCGTGTTGCATAAGAACAAATCCATGTCCTACTCTTGAAGCATCACAGTATATTGTGAATCCACCTGTTCCTTCTGGTAGTGCAAGCACTGGAGCTATAGTGAGGCAAGTCTTGAGTTTCTGAAAACTCTCTTCGCAATAATCATCCCACTAGAACTTCACTTTCTTCCTAGTTATCTTGGTTAATGGCGAAACTATCTTGGAGAAATTCTTGACAAATATCTTATAATAACCTTCCAAACTAAGGAAACTACAAACTTCTATTACATTTGTGGGTCTAAGCCAATTAAACACTGCCTCAATCTTCTTTGGATCCATTTGAATGCCATCTTTACTAACCACATGACCTAAGAAGAAAACATGATCAAGCCAAAATTCACACTTCAAAAATTTGGCATACAACTGATGCTCTCTCAAAGTTTGCAATAATATCCTTATGTGCTCCTCATGCTCTTCTTTACTCTTAGAATAGATAAGAATTTCATCAATGAAAATAATAACAAACTTATCTAGATATGGCTTGGACACTCGATTCATCAAGTCCATAAATATTGTTGGAGCATTAGTCAAACCAAAATGGTAATACTGTGAATTCATAATGGCCGTATCTCGTCCTAAAGGCAATCTTGCATATATCCTCATTATTGATTCTGAGCTGATGATAGCCCGATCGAAGATCAATCTTAGAGAAATGGCTTGCTCCCTACAACTGATCAAACAAATTGTCTATCCTTGGTAGAGGATACATTTTCTTTACAGTCATCTTATTCAGCTACCTATAGTCGATACACAGCCTCATAGAACCATCCTTCTTTTTCACAAAACGGACTGATGCACACCATGGTGAACTGCTCGGTTTGATAAACCCCTTATCCAACAAATCTTGCAACTGCACTTTCAATTCCTTCAACTCTACAGGTGCCATTCTATAACGAGAAATAGATATTGGCTGAGTATCAGGAAGAAGTTCGATATTGAACTCAATCTCTCTTTCAAGTGGTAACTCTGTAGCTCTTCTGGAAATACATTCGAAAACTCACTAACTATTGGCATTTGTTGTACCTTATTAGGGGTTTCCCTTGTATCAACCACATGCACTAAATATCCTTGACACCCCTTCCTTAGAAGTCTCCTTCCCCAATGGCCGATATGAAATTGGAATGTACCTCACTTTTATCCCCTTGAAACACAAACTCACTCTCATCTCAAGGCTTGAACTCTATCTTTTTCTCATGACAGTCTATGTGAGCATGGTGTTTGGACAACCAATCCATACCAATAATTACGTCAAACTCTAGAACCTCCAATTCAATCAACTCACTTGGAAGCTTTCTCCCATCAATTTCAACCATGCATGAAGGGTACACATGTTTTACTTTTATTGTTTCCCCTAAAGGAGTGGACACTTCTAAGGGATTACTCATAAGTTCTATACCCTTCCCCACTCTCTTAGCAAAGCATGGCGAAATAAAAGAACGGGTAGCACCCGAATCAAATAGAACTCTAGCTTGCACATCTTGTATAAGAAGAATACATGTCACTGTAGTATTGGAAGCACAAGCGTCCTGTTGATTCAGGGCAAATACTCTACCTCTACCTCTTCCCTTTGAAGCTTGACTAGAATTGGTTGCTTGGCCTTGCCCTCTACCTCTACCTTCTGAACTCCTAGTGTCTGGCCTAGCCATCTGCACTGTTGGCTGAGAAGTAGCAGGTGTACTCTGATTGTCTCCCCACAAGGGACAACCCTTGATGTAATGTCTTGACTGGCCATATTTGTAACATGTCCCTGTCGCTGTCCAGCATACCCCATCATGTCTTCGCCCACATGTAGCACAAGTAGGTTGGCTAAAGTTCTGCTACTCATGTCTCGATACAGAACTGGTGGCTGAAGTAGATGCCACTGATATCACTCTTGTTTGTCCCCTACTCCGACTACCTCCTCTATGGTGGCTCTGAACCATAGTAGAAGTAGCAGGCTCAACTGTGTTCACTTGAGAACTACTCCCTCCACCTCTGCTTTGATTGCTAAAAACCTTAAGTTTGTTCTTATTCCTTTGATCCCTCTTTGCTCTGTCTTCCTTGCTCTTAGTCTCCATTTGCTTTGCCTTATCAACCAACTTGGACAAAGAAGCAAACTCAATGGCACATAAGGCATTGTGCAAATGTGCTATCAAACCCCTTCTAAACCTTCTGATTTTAGCAGCTTCCGTGGGAAATACCTCACGAGCATACTTGCTCAACCAGTTAAACTCCTTGGCATACTTGGATACGGTCATGCCTTGTTGCTTCAATCGCTCAAATTGAGTTATCCGATTTTCTCTTTCTCCTTCCCCCCAGAAATTCATCTAACATTTCTTGCTTAAACTATTCCTATGCTGGAGGAATCTCATCATAGAGCCTATTTTCCACATTGCTTTGGAACCACGTCCAAGCATCATCTTTCAACAAGAGTCCCACTAACTCAATTGCTCTAACATCGGAACAAGGCAGTCATCTCACTACCTTCTCAACAGCTTCTACAAATCTGTAAGGCTCTTCTCCATCCTCCTCATGGAACTCCGGAAGTCCCATCTTCAGAAAGCTATACATGCTCACCCCACCATCATCAATAACTCTCCTAGCCACATACCTATGAATAGGAGCATTCACAGGAGCCGGTGGAGGTGGCATTCACTCTTGTACAGGTGGAAGAGGCAGTACTACATAAGCATCTTATTGCCTCAATCGTCTTAACTCATCCAATTCTCGACGGAGCTCCTCATTCTCACGCCTCAAGTCATCAACATCACCTTTTGGAGGAACATGGACTTCCTCTGCTTGAACTCGGCGTCTAGCCCTTGGTGGTTCAAGTGGTTCCTCATGAATGGAGGTGACATCCAAATCCACATCCGGAGCTCTTACATTCTCAAAAGGGACTCCCCTCGGTCTACCTCTTCCCCTTCCTCTTCTAGGCGGCATCTAAAAGACAAACTCATAACAAGAGATTTAACACATAGTGATTAACGCAGATTTACACGTAAATGATGACTCAATAGACATAGAGGAAATCTCCTATGCTCCATGGTGTTTGTATACTCTATGACTCAGAAAGTCTAAACTAGACTTAACCTGGCGTCTGATACCAACTTTGTCACGGCCAAACTTCGCAACTGTGATGGTCGTAGGGCCGTAGAACCCTTCTAATCACGTAAATTATATATATATCATTCAGAACAACATATACTCATCCCAAGATCAAAACCTGAACTCATACACATACATCTATCTCATCATATCACATACTCATGCATACACTTACTCATAATCTCATAAGCTCATAATTCTCATAAAACAATATATATAAATCATCCATAATTGCCATAAAGGCCAAAAGAATAGCTCTCCCTGACACTCAAGGAGCAACTACAATATCTCAAATACAAATATAATAAATGGAGAAATTACATTTATCAAGATGGTTCTTTAAGGAGGAAAATGCCTGAAGAACCGAGTTGATGTACTTCTAATCTCTTAAAAAATAGAATCACTAATGATTTAAAGTAGTGAGTAAAGAATATACTACCATACTTGTGAGGCTAGGTACTTCAAGGCTAGCTCATAAGAATGGTAGGGCTCATACTTGTCAAATGAATTACAATATGGCAAATGGAGCTTATTTATCTCGTAATAATCAATAACTCGTAATATACAAGAATAGTCATGTATATAGCTCATGAAAGAAATCATAACTTATAATAGATGGAAATAGAAATCAAGCTCGTAATATTTGGAGCAGAGGCATTTTATTAGCATGCTCACCTCATAAATAAGAGTAGAGACTGGATTAGCATATCCTTGCTCATAATAAGAGTAGAGGTTTAATAACATACTCTTGTTTGTAATACATGAAATGGATCAGATTTCACATCTAGGACAATTTACCCTTCCTAAATAGGGGTAGGATATTATACCCTATCCATCGGGTTACAATGTGCACAAAGTTTAATGATTAGTCCACATTAGTAAGGAATTTCTATACCATTATGATTATCACATATAAATAGAATAATTTAGGTTCTCATAGATAATACTAATTAGCAAATGGCTAATTAATAACTCATATGGTTCAATAACAATTCTCATGCTCATAGACAAATAACAATATATGGTTCTCATAAAGGATAGTAATTAGCAAATGGCTAATTAAGAACTTATAAAGTTTAATGAAACATTTGGTTCAATCAAAAAATTCTCATATACTCATACACATGGTAGCTTGTAAAAGAAATTAGGCATTATGCCTTAGGGAATCAAATACAAGAATAGTAGTATATTTTCTACTCACCTTAAATAAAAAGAATGCTCTAATAACTCTTAGAAACTCCTCAATCACCTCAATTCATCAAGCTCCTCATGATCATCAAATCTTCTAAGAGGAACTAAACACATAACACATATACAAATTAAGTATACACATAAGTCATGCTCTTAAAATCATCATACTCATGCTAAACTCATGATTCTTAACTCTATTCCCTTCCCAAACATGAAATATAACAATGGAGAAGAAGAAACTCAAAGAAAATCAAAATCCTAACTCACCTCTTCAAGAAATGCTTCAACAATGGATGAAAGGTTGAGTCCTTGTAACCCTAGATCCTTTGGTTGATGCAATTAATGAAGTCTCTAAGCATTTAATGTGAGTGGGTGAGTGATTCTTGAGAGAAAAAGGGTTTGGAAGCTCTAAAATCTCGACTGAAAATGAAATGGAGCTCTAACTTTCTACTTAAAGTCGATTTCTAGATTCTGCCCTCGATGCAAGTCACGGTTGCAATATAGAAGTCGCGGTCATGATTCCCTTATCGCGGTCGCAACTTGAACATTACGGTTGCTATCAACTACTGTTCACATGACTGTTCATTCTAGTATCCAAATTAGGCAGAGAGGTTCACGATCGACGTTGCGGTGGCTACATTGGATGCGAAACCTATGTCGCGGTCGCGACACTCATATTACGGGCACGACTTATGCCCTGCAGCTCTACTCCAGGAAATTTTCCTTCAATTCTCAAAATTAAACTTTAACTCATTCATACATTACTTAGCACACACATTTAACTCATATTACTCATGAACACAACTTCATAACTCATAAAAATACTAGATGCACATCTAGTAGCTCATTCACATAAATATGATTATAGAATGTACATAAGTACTTGGGGTATTACATTCTCTCTTCCTTACAAAAATTCATCCGCGAATTTACAATTACATATAGTTTACTTGCTTTACACATGAAACAAATATGTAAGGGTGTAAATGAGCCAAGCCGTTTACGAGCGGCTCGGTGTTCGACTCGATAAAAGCTCATTCGCATTCGTTTCATTTTATAAATGAGCCAAGCTTGAGCCTTACTTTAAGGCTCGATGAATAAACGAGCCGAACTTGAGCAAAGTTAAGCTCGGCTCGATTAGGCTCGTGAACAGCTCGATTATAAGCTCGTGAATAGGCTCACAAACAGTTCGATTAATAGGTTCGTGAACAGCTTGATTATTATTATTATTATTAACTTAATAATATTGACACTTTAAAAAATATATTTTAATACTTTTATAAAATTTTTGGTAATTCAATTTGACTAAAATATATATTCTCCTAATTAAGATAATCTAATATTTATTTATTATATAATCTAATATTCTAATCTTTAAAAATATTTTTTCATTAATTAATATCTTTGTAATACATGTGGTACTCAATTTTATGATTAGATTTTTTTTTTTCACTAATTGGATGATTTTGCTTTTATGTTAGTTTTAAGTATTTTTGTTATAGTTATTTTATTAAAAATAAATATTTAGGAAGTTAAGTATTTTAATAAATTATAAACAATTTCAAAATGAGTCGAATTCGAGTTCGATCTTAGCTCGAATGTAATTTATTAATGAGCCAAGCTCGAGAAGCTCGATTGTAATTTATTAACGAGCCGAGCTCGAGTTGAGCTCGACTTGAGCTTGAACGAGTCAAACTTGAACATGATTTTCAAGCTCGATTCAAAGCTCGAGTTTGGAAAAAAATATCGAGCCAAGCCTGAACAAGGTAAAACTCAGCTCGGCTCGGCTCGATTTAAATATGGATACTTGTGCAACATCTCTTGTTCACTTTCTCATGTACACTCTTTTACATTGTGGTTCTTCCATTGCACTTTTTCCATTGTTATATCTTTGTTCCTCAACTTCTTCACTTAGCGATCAATGATTTTAATAGGCACCTCCTCATAAGCCAAGTTCTCATCTATCTCTATAGCCTGTGTTTGCAACACATGCGATGGATCCAGTACATACTTCCTCAGCATAGACACATGAAATGTGGGAAGTACGTGACCCAAACTCGGTGGAAGAAGTAGTCTATAGGAGACATTGTCAACTCTTTTCAACACCTTAAATGGTCTCACATACTTTAGTGAGAGCTTGCCTTTCTTTCCAAATCTCATTACACCTTTCATAGGGGAGACTTTAAGAAACACATGGTCTCCTATGGAAAAGTGGATATCTTTCCTCTTCAGATCCGCATAGCTCTTCTACCTACTGAAGGCAGTCTTTAATCTCTCTCGTATCATGGAAACTTTCTTAGAAGTCTCTTTAATCAATTTTGGCCCCTCAATATGCTTGTCTCCTACTTCCATCCAACAAACTAGCGATTTACAATTTCTACCATACAATGCTTCATATGGTGCCATGCCTATGGTGGAGTGGTAACTATTATTGTACGCAAACTCTATCAATGGCAAATACTTATCCCAACTCCCACCAAAGTCTAGCACACACATCTTGAGCATATCCTCAAGAGTCTGTATGGTCCTCTCTGATTGCCTATCTGTTTATGGATGAAAAGCCGTATTGAAGTCCAACTGAGTACCCAAAGCTTCTTGTAACATGTGTCAGAATCTAGATGTGAACTGAGTACCTCCATTTGAAATGATAGATATTGGTACACCATAAAGGCTCACAATCTTGTTCAAGTACAATTGCGCATATTGAGCTACTGTGTAGGTTGTCTTGACTTCTAGGAAATGAGCTGACTTAGTAAATCTGTCAACTATCGCCCATATAGAGTCGAAACCTCTCAAGGTCCTTGGCAATCCTACCACAAAGTCCATTATAATGCGCTCCCATTTCCACTCAGGTAACTTGATCTCTTATAATAGGTCGGATGGCTTTTGGTGTTCAAACTTGACTTGTTGACATGTCAAGCATGAAAACACAAAATTAGCCACGTCCTTCTTCATACTAAACCACCAATAGCAATCTTTTAAGTCATGATACATCTTGGTGGCGCCTAGATGAACATTGTAAGGTGCTTGATGGATCTCTTTCATGATCTTTTCTCAAAGGTCATTCACATCGGGTACATATATCCTCTTCCCATGCATCAACACCTCATCTCTCAATTCAAACTCTGCTGCTTGACCCGCTAGTACCTCTCTCTTCAACTTAACTAATGAAGGATCTTCATCTTGCGCTGCTTTAATCTCATCTATTAACTTTGGTTTCACTTGAAAGTGAGCAATCAGAACTTGAGATTCAGAAACCTTAAACTGCAACCCCTTGTTGAACAACTCTTTCAACTCCTTGATCAAAGGTCTCTTCCCCACTACAATATGGGCTAAACTCCCCATAGATTTCCTACTCAAGGCATCCGCTACTACATTAGCTTTACCCGGATGATAAAGGATTTGACAATCATAATCCTTGAGTAGCTCTACCCATCTCCTCTTCCTTAGATTCAAGTCCCTCTGCTGCAAGATGTACTGGAGACTCTTGTGATTGATGTATATCTCACACTTCTCACCATACAGATAGTGTCTCCAAATCTTGAGAGCAAAGATAACTGCTACCATCTCCAGATCATACGTAAGGTAGTTCATCTCATGCTTCTTCAACTGTCTTGAAGTATATGCAATCACCTTCCCGTGTTGCATAAGAACACATCCAAGTCCTACTCTTGAAGCATCACAGTATATTGCAAATCCACATGTTTCTTCTGGTAGTGCAAGTATTGGAGCTATAGTGTGGCAAGTCTTGAGTTTCTGAAAACTCTCTTTGCAATCATCATCCCACTGGAACTTCACTTTCTTCCTAGTTAGCTTGGTTAATGGCGAAGCTATCTTGCAAAAATCCTTGACAAATCTCCTATAATAACCTGCCAAACCAAGGAAACTACAAACCTCTATTACATTTGTGGGTCTAGGCCAATTCAACACTGCCTCAATCTTCTTTGGATCCATTTGAATGCCATCTTTACTAACCACATGACCTAAGAAGCAAACATGAACAAGCCAAAATTCACACTTTGATAATTTAGCATACAACTAATGCTCCCTCAAAGTCTGCAATACTATCCTCATGTGCTCATCATGCTCTTCTTTACTCTTAGAATAGATAAGAATGTCATCAATGAAAACAATAACAAACTTATCTAGATATGGCTTGAACACTCGATTCATCAAGTCCATAAATGTTGTTAGAGCATTAATCAAACCGAATGGTAACACTATGAACTCATAATAGTAGTATCTCATCCTAAAGGCAGTCTTGCATATATCCTCATTCTTGATTCAAAGCTGATGATAGCCCGATCGAAGATCAATCTTAGAGAAATGACTTGCTCCCTGCAACTGATCAAACAAATCATCTATCATTGGCAAAGGATACTTGTTCTTGACAGTCATCTTATTCAGCTGCCTATAGTCGATACACAGCCTCAAAGAACCATCCTTCTTCTTCACAAAAAGGACTGGTGCACCCCATGGCGAACTGCTCGGTCTTATAAACCCCTTATCCAACAAATCTTGCAACTGTACTTTCAATTCCTTCAACTTTACAGGTGCCATTTTGTAAGCAGGAATAGATATTGGTTGAGTACCAGGAAGAAGTTTGATATTGAACTCAATCTCCCTTTCAAGTGGTAACTCTGGTAGCTCTTCTGGAAATACATTCGGAAACTCATTAACTAATGGCATTTGTTGTACCTTATTAGAAGTTTCTGTCATATCAACCACATGCGCCAAATATCCTTGAAACCCCTTCATTAGAAGTCTCCTTCCCTAATGGCCGATATGAAATTGGAAGGTACCCCACTTTTATCCCCTTGAAACACAAACTCACTCTCATCTCGAGGCTTGAACTCTATCTTTTTCTCATGACAGTCTATGTCAGCATGGTGCTTGGACAACCAATCCATACCAATAATTACGTCAAACTCTAGAACCTCCAATTCAATCAACTCACATGGAAGCTTTCTCCCACCAATTTCAACCATGCATGAAGGGTACACATGTTTGACTTCTATTGTTTCCCCTAAAGGAGTGGACACTTCTAAGGGATTACTCATGAGTTCTCTACCCTTCCCCATTCTCTTAGCAAAGCATGGCGAAATAAAAGAATGGGTAGCAGCCAAATCAAACAGAACTATAGCTTGCACATCTTGTTTAAGAAGAATACCTGTCACTATAGTATTGGAAGCACGAGCTTCCTGCTGATTCAAGGCAAATACTCTGTCTCTACCTCTTCCCTCTAGAGCTTGACTGGCATTAGTTGCTTGGCCTTGCCCTCTACCTCTACCTCCAGAACTCCTAGTGTCTGGCCTAGCCATCTGCACTATTGGCTGAGAAGTAGCAGGTGTACTCTGATTGTCTCCCCATAAGGGACAACCCTTGATGTAATGTCCTGACTGGCCATATTTATAACATGTCCCTGCCGCTGTCCGGCATACCCCATCATGTATTCGCCCACATGTAGCACAAATAGGTCGGCTAAAGCTCTACTGCTTATGTCTCGATACATAAGGCATTGTGCAAAGGTGCTATCTTTTGAACCTTCTGATTTTAGCAGCTTCTATGGGAACTTCCTCATGAGCATACTTGCTCAACCAGTTAAACTCCTTGGCATACTCGGATACGGTCATGCCTTGTTGCTTCAATCGCTCAAATTGAGCTATCCAGTTTTCTTTTTCTCCTTCCCCCAGAAATTCACCTAACATTTCTTGCTTGAACTGTTCCCATGCTGGAGGAATCTCATCATAGAGCCTATTTTCCACATTGCTTTGGAAACACGTTCAAGCATCATCTTTCAGCAAGAGTCCCACTAACTTAATTGCTCTAGCATCGAAACAAGGCAGTCATCTCACTGCCTTCTCAACAGCTTCTAGAAATCCGTGAGGCTCTTCTCCATCCTCCTCATAGAACTCTGGAAGTCCCATCTTCATAAAGCTATACATGCTCACCCCACCATCATCAATAACTCTCCTAGCCATTTGCCTAGGAATAGGAGCATTCACATGAGCCGATGGAGGTGGCATTCTCTCTTGTACTGGTGGAGGAGGTGGTACTATATGAGCATCTTGTTGCCTCAATCGTCTTAAATCATCCAATTCTCAGCGGAGCTCCTCATTCTCACGCCTCAAGTCATCAGCATTACCTTTTGGAGGATCATGGACTTCCTCTGCTTGAACCCGATGTCTAGCCCTTGGTGGTTCAAGTGGTTCCTCATGAATGGAGACGGCATCTGAAGCCACATCCAGAGCTCTTACATTCTCAAAAGAGACTCGCCTCGGTCTACCTCTTCCCCTTTCTTTTTTAGGCAGCATCTAAAAGACAAACACATAACAAGAGATTTAACATATAGCGATTAACGCGGATTTACACATAAATGATGACTCAATAGACATAGAGGAAATCTCCTATGCTCCATGGTGTTCATATACTCTATGACTCATAAAATCTAAACTAGACATAACCTGGCGTCTGATATCAACTTTGTCAAAGCCCAACTTCGCAGCTGTGATGGTCCTAGGGCATGGGTAGGCATAAGGAAACCGAAAATCCATAGAACCTTTCTCATCACGTAAATTATAAATATATCATTTAGAACAACACATATTCATTCCAAGATCAAAACCTGAACTCATACACATACATCTATCTCATCATATCACATACTCATACATACACTTACTCATAATCTCATAAGCTCAAAATTCTCATAAAACAATATATATAAATCATCCATAATTGCCATAAAGGCCAAAAGAGCTCTCCCTTACACTCATGGAGAAACTACAATATCTCAATTACAAATATAATAAATGGAGAAATTACATTTATCAAGATGGTTCTTTAGGGAGGAAAATGCCTAAAGAACTGAGCTGATGTACTTCTAATCTCTTAAAAAATGAAATCACTAATAAGATAAAGCAGTGAGTAAAGAATATACTACCATATTTTTGAGGCTAGGTACTTCATGGCTAGCTCATAAGAATGGTAGGGTTCATACTTGTCAAATGAATTACAATATAGCAAATGGGGCTCATATAACTAGTAATAATCAATAACTCGTAATATACAAGAATAGTCATATATATAACTCATGAAAGAAATCATAACTCATAATAGATGGATATAGAAATCAAGTTCGTAATATTTGGAGCAGAGGCATTTTATTAGCATGCTCGCCTTGTAAATAAGAATAGAGGCTAGATTAGCATACCCTTACTCGTAATAAGTGTAGAGGTTTAATAACATACTCTTGCTCGTAATACATGAAATGGATCAAATTTTACGTCTAGGATAATTTACCCTTCCTAGATAGGGGTAGGATATTATACCCTATCTATCAGGTTACAATGTGCACAAAGTCTAATGATTAACCCATATTAGTAGGGGATTTCTATACCATTACGATTATCACATATAAATAGAATAATTTAGGTTCTCATAGATAATACTAATTAGCAAATGGCTAATTAATAACTCATATGGTTCAATAACAATTCTCATGCTCATAGACAAATAACAATATATGGTTCTCATAAAGGATAATAATTAGCAAATGGCTAATTAAGAACTTATAAAGTTTAATGAAACATTTGGTTCAATCAAGCAATTCTCATATACTCATACTCATGGTAGCTTGTAAAAGAAATTAGGCATTATGCCTTAGGGAATCAAATACAAGAATAGTAGTATATTTTCTACTCACCTTAAACAAAAAGAATGCTCTAATAACTCGTAGAAACTCCTCAATCACCTCAATTCATCAAGCTCCTCATGATCATCAAATCTTCTAGGAGGAACTAAACATATAACACATATACAAATTAAGTATACACATAACTGTTACTCTTAAAATAATCATACTCATGCTAAACTCATGATTCTTAACTCTATTTCCTTCCCAAACATTAAATATAACAATGGAGAAGAAGAAACTCAAAGAAAACCAAAACCCTAACTCACCTCTTCAAGAAATGTTTCAACAATGTATGAAAGGTTGAGTCCTTGTAACCCTAGATCCTTTGGTTGATGCAATTAATGAAGTCTCTAAGCATTTAATGTGAGTGGGTGAGTGATTCTTAAGAGAAAAAGGGTTTAGAAGCTCTAAAAACTCGATTGAAAATGAAATGGAGCTCTAACTTTCTATTTAAAGCCAATTTCCAAATTCTGCCCTCGATGCAAGTTGTGGTCGCGATTCCCTTATAGCAGTCGCAACTTGAGCATTGCGATCACTATCAACTACTGTTTACATGACTGTTCATTTTGGTATCCAAATCAGGCAGAGGGGTTCGTGGTCGACATTGCAGTCGCTACATTGGATGTGAAACCTATGTCGCGGTCGCGACACTCATATATAGTGGGCACGCGACTTATGCCCTGCAACTCCACTATAGGAAATTCTCCTTCAATTCTCAAAATTAAACTTTAACTCATTCATACATCACTTAGCACACACATTTAACTCATATTACTCATGAACACAACTTCATAACTCATAAAAATACTAGATACACATCTAGTAGCTCATTCACATAAATATGATTACAGAATGTACATACATACTTGGGGTATTACAGATCCACTTGCTTCTTTTTCTGCTCCTCCAAAGTGACTCACAGCAAGTCAATTTCTTTGTTTAGCTTTTCTGCTACCTCTTGATTTGAAGAATGAAGAGTAGAGATGACAACATTCTGCTTACTAATTATCTCTTGATTGGAAGAGAAGGCTCGTCATACCACAAAGTGGTAACTAGCGAATTCATTCAATTTCTCTTCCAATTCTTTATTAAGTTTTGTCAATTGAAAAATAAAACAAAACAAGAACAAACAAGTTAAGAGGGAAAAAAAAGGGAGGAAAAGAAGGAAAAAAGACAAGAAGAATATAAAAGGGAGAAAATAGTACCTCGTCAAGAGTTGAATCTGAATCTAATAAGAGCTGCTCAAGAAAAGCATGCTCTAATATCAAAGAGACCTCTGGTTCAGTCCGTATAGGCAAAGTCGTAGTCCCATTATCTACAACCTCACCTCAGTTCACCACTTCAATAAGCTCAGTTAGAAGAATTGGGTCTCTCGCTCCAACTCCACCGGCCTCTAATTCCAAAGCAACTTCAGCCCTGGTCTCGTCGACATCTGGAACCCTCTCTATTCCCCGATCTTCATCGACTGCCTCTTCTTAAACTCCCGTCTCAATATTCACCCAGGGAGACAGCCCTTCCTCCAAACTAGCTTCAAAGAGAAGGTCGGGATCAGAGACAGGAACATCATAAGAGGGAACGAAGGTATCAGTTCATTCCATTTGGTCCATAAAATCCTCCATAGAAATGAGTTGCAAAGGTAGAACTGCAGGAACTGTCGGCTCTGAACTTCTGATTGCTGAGAAAATATGAAATTAAAACTTTAATAGAATTATAAAAATGGCTTACAAAAAAAGATAGACGGAAATAATTATAAGCTGCTAAATTGAAGAGATCGTCATAGGAAAATGTCTGTTGAGTCCCGCGACGAACAAAAAACATACATGTCTCAGTCTCAAGCTCACAATCAAGAACAGGCTCGCAAGACAAGGCAGTTTCCATATATGGAAGAATGACCTCATCAACGATTTGAGGTGCTGGCACCCCCTTGCGAACCCGCTCAACTATCATATCAAAAAGCCTACTGTTAAAAAGAACATCTCTACAGGAGTCAGAAGTAGTCCGTTCATAAGATGAAGAAGAATCACCTGTTGATTTTCAGACACTAGAAATAGTAAAGGCATCTTCACCCTCGCTAGAATCCATAACAGTAATGAAAAAACCTTTGGTGAGGGTCTGCTCCGCTACCGAAGTACCCTCAGCTATTGTTTTGGTTTTTGAAGAAGTAGAAGTTGTTGCCTTCACCAACCTTCTGCTCTTCTTTAGAATATGCTTAATTTGGGGGGTTGCCTTCCTCTTCTCCCCAACCAATGATTCGATGCCCTAGTCCGTTGTAATAGCAACCTGAAGCTCACCAGTTCGTTCCACCAAAAGAGGCAAGAAGGTAGCTTCATTATAAGGAAGAGAAGTCATGCCCTTAGCCAGATCATGAATCTTCTTATAAGTATTGTCCTTGTTAGTAAGCCAAACTGCAAAACAAAGTAAGAAAATGTATTAAACAAAATTAGTCCTATAAAAAAATAATGCATTTAAAAGAAGGTGAAAACTCACCCCTAATTTCCATAATGATGAGTCACATAGTTTTACCTCGAACATCTTTGATTTGAGAAGCAAAATTAAGCTTCCCTATGTCATAAGAACAGTTGTCCTTAATAAGAGTCTCTATGGCTATGATCTCCTCTGGCAACAAATTTATAAGAATGTTTGGGAGACCATACACTGCGGGAACTTGAAGAGCTCCTCTAAAACCAAAGCCTTCACCACCTTGGTATTTCTCTTTTATCACCACAGTAGCAAACTTAGTATGCCAATTATTCACCTTATTCGGTTTATTGATAAAAAGGGTCTGCCCTAATTTTGATCCAGTACACCATACTCTCCTGTCGCTAGAACGAATGAACTTGAAGAAACATTGGAACATCCTCACAGAAGGACGAAGTCCCAAGGCCTTACAGACAATTGCCTCTTTGACCCCTGCTCGCTAACCGGCTAGCGAAATTGCCGTACCAGCTCTGCATAGTATACTAAATTTAACAGGTGTTAAGCTGTGACAATATCTTAAGAGTGCAAAATTGAGAGTTCACAGTTGCCCCCTCATCAGAATTGTCTTGTCTGTAAGGCAATTCTAATGATAGTGAACTCGGGAGAAGGGATAGTACAAGAAGCCAAATTGATGTCTAGGTCAGTGATTGGACATGTATGGGTGAGAGACATGGTCGAAAAGGAAGATGGCAAAAGGAACCACTTTGATGTTTAAGTAATTGTTCCTAAACATTTATGGATGGAGAATGTGACTAAGTTTGATAAATAAACGAGAGAATGGACCACAGGGATGATTAAGCAATCATAACTAAACATTTATGGGTGGAAACTTGACTTGATAAAAGAAAGCGAAAAGAGGAACCAAAAGGATATCTAAGCTGCTGGCTAGATATTTTTGGGTGAAGGATGGGGCTGACTTGGATAAAAAGGTAAGAGAAGAACCCAGAGGGATGTCTAGATGATCTTTTCTAGACATTTCTAGGTGAAGGATTTGGATGGATTTTGGATAAAAGGGGTAGAAAAAAAAGGAACCATAGGGATGTCACTGTTTATACATTTCTAGGTGAAGGATGCAGTTGACTTTAAAATGAACGAGAATGGAAAAGGGAATTAGATTGACGTCTAAGTGAGGATTTAGATGTTTTTTGGGTGGAGAATATGATCGATTCAAAATAAAGGGGATGGGAAAGGAACCACAAAGATGCCTAGGTGATCATTTCTAAACATTTATAGAATGATTGATAAAAGAAGATGCTTCCAGTATCTTTAGGAGATTTCAAATGATTGGGATAAAAAAGGTGAGAGCCTCGATCTATGACGAGTCGGCTCGAGAGATTTTGAAAAGATTTTGGTAAAATGAGAGTCTCAGCCTATAGCGAGTAGGCTCGAGAGGTTTTGTAAAGATTTTGGTAAAAGGAAAGCCTCGACCTATGGCTAGTCGGCGTGAGAGATTTTGAAAAGATTTTGGTTAAAGGAGAGTCTCGGCCTATAGCGAGTCGGCTTGAGAGATTTTGAAAAGACTTTGGTAAAAGGAGAGCCTTGGCCTATGGCGAGTCGGCTTGAGATATTTTGAAAAGATTTTAGTAAAAGGAGAGCCTCAACCTATGGCGAGTCGGCTTGAGAGATTTTGAAAAGATTTTGGTAAAATGAGAGCCTCGGCTTATGGAAAGTCGGCTTGAGACATTTTGAAAAGATTTTGGTAAAAGGAGAGCCTCGGCCCATGGCGAGTCGGCATGAGACATTTTGAAAAGATTTTGGTAAAAGGAGAGTCTCGACCTATGGCGAGTTGACTCGAGAGGTTTTGAAAAGATTTTGGTAAAAGGAGAGTCTCGGCCTATGGCGAGTCGGCTCGAGAGGTTTTAATAGATCGGGTGGAGGACCCTTTTGACTTAGCTGAATCGGGTAAAGGACCTTGCTTCGTGCAAAGATTATCTGGAAAGGGAAAACTTTGCTCTATGCAAAGGTTGTCTAAAGGGGGTACCTTGTTCTGTGCAAAGATTGTCAGTCAATTAAAAGATATGAGTCTTGAAGGCTATCTTAGGATTGTATGAAGATGAGAATGCATGATGGTGTATGACTGCGGATGATTGCACATGCATGTATGCTTATGTATAGATGATGCATGTTTATGTATGCATGTTTTGGGATTCATGAACTCTATGCTATGGATGATCTGTGATGATGCATGTAACAGATGAATGTATGGATGCAAGAGGGTGGATTCACGGGTTTGCTCTGTGTATTTTATGAATGCAGTTTGCATGCAATGTTGACTCTTTAAATGTGATATAGGGACAAAGTGACTTGCAGGTTGTGAAATGATTCTTTGGCTGGTTCCGAAGGCCATCCTAGAAAGGTCCGACAAAAACTTTGATGGGATCATAAAGTTGTCTTAGGAAAGTTGGGCAAATCTATGATTTTTTTTTTTAGTGATGACCATGACGGGTAATCTATACCTGAAGCAGAAAGGTGTTTTTGCAAACTAAATACCTTGAACCAATGATTGGTTATCTGGAAAGGTGATTTTAGGAAGATGGGAAAAAGAACCAGCTTGATGTCTAGGTGAGTGTTTAAACACTTCTGGGTGACAGGAATGATTGATTTTGATAAAGAGGCGATAAAGGAACCATGGGGATGTATATGTTAGTGTTTAGACACTTGTGGGTGAATTGATTGGCCTTTTGGTAGGCGAATAAATTGTCCTTTCTAGTATGATTGGTTGGCCTTTTAGATTATCTTTTCTGGTAGGATCTATAAAAGAGATGGAAGAGACACTCTCGGTATCTTTGTGAGATCTCGAATGATTGGGATAAAAGAGAGAGCCTCAACCTATGGTGAGTCAGCTCAAGAAGTGAGATTTAATCGATCAAGTGGAGGACCCTTTTAACTTGGCTGATTCGAGTGGAAGGACCCTTTGATTTGGCTAATTTGGGTGGAGTACCCTTTGATTTGGCTGATTCTAATTTAAGGGGATTGTTAGGCAATCTAAGTCTTGGGCTTTTGGAGATTGGACTTTCTTGGAGTAGTGAGAGGGATATACTGTGATTTTGGTCTACAGTGGGACCTTTCGAGTGGTTTGATTTCATCAAAGTGCTAGGGTTTTAGAAATGGGGGATAGGCTTTCCACAAATGGCTTGGGCAATATGGATTTTGCAAGAGGTTTGATCGGTTCTAGTTCTGCCAAGAAGCTTCAGCTTTGTGGTTTTGTTACTATGACTCATGGAAATGAAAGAATGCATTATTTGGGCTAGGAAGACTTTTGGGGATGGTGCTTTTAGGATTCAGCTGGATTGGCATAGAGGTCGGGATGAACTTTTAGGAATGAAGGAGAGCTATCTGGTTTGGGTCTTTCGGTGACTCGAGTACTTTGATAGGAAGACACGACTTAGAAATCATGCCCCTAACAAGGGATGACGAACTGACCGAAGGTGACTCGAAAGAATGTGAATGTCTTCAAAGGACATGCCCCTGATGGTAGGTAAGGGCAACTTTACTTGGGATGATTTGAATTTGAACACTTTCTTCATCTTTTGTGATTCTTCAATGAAAGAAAAGATTGACATAAAGGAAGACGACCTTGAGAAGGGTAGAGTTTCTTTTACTATTATTATTGCTTTAGGAAGAAAACGGATGATTGACAAAGGAGGATAAGTTATTTAGATCGACCCGATAGACTCAAACAAATGGATTTTGACATGACAATAGTAGAATCCAATTTGAATGACGCATTTTTTTAGCTCTAACTTCTTCCCGAGTAGCCCTTTCGGGTTTTCAACTCAACAAGCTTGCTCTGATTTATGCCTAAGCTGTCCTTTCGGGGTTTCAACTTAACGAGCCACATTTTTTTTTTAGGCAAAAGAACCAAGTGGGGATGTGAACGGGGATGCCTTGCAAGACAAAAGATATTTTTAATATGATTTAGACTGCACCCAGGTTGGGCTGCCTACGTATCCCTTACATTGTTTCTATTCTTTTTCTTTCTTGTAGAGAATCAGGTCCATGTAATTCTAATCTAGATTCTAAAAATTAGGGTGGCACCTTCGCCAAGTATGATCTCTTATGTATAATTCTGGCTGATTGGATCTCCATGTCATTTAGCAGGATTGTCTTTGTCGGAGTATAGATAAAAGTTCGATAATTAATTGAGAAAAATATGCATGACACTCTTGGTAGCCATTTTGCCTACTTTGCAGCCGATTCATTGCTTTTTGGCAAACTGACTATTTCCTTCTTAGATTTCAAGACTTAGTATAGCTCTGCTTCGATTCACTTTGTGAAGTAGTCTTACAGCTATTAAGACGTACTCGTGCCCGATTTGAGGATTTTGGGCTTGATTGCCCCCAAATAAACAGTTGGCAGGGCTTAGCTTAAGACTGCATTCGGCGAAGCTTAAGGAAGGATTGCCTTGATATGACTTGGGAACAACTATCCAATAACTCGGCGGCTGAGTTCTGAGAACCATGCAATTTTCAATCTCCAACCAAAATTTGAACTAGTCATGCATGTCTTTTTTTGCCAAAACGTATTTGATTATTTGCCTTTTCTTATTTTTTCTTTTTATTTTTTTTTATTTTTTTATTGATATTTTTTTTTTGTACCATTCAAGTTGGAAAAAAGAAGACACGTGAGATGTAGGATGAAAAATAAAATTAAAACTTTTCATTTCAAGTAGTATCGAAATTTAAAAACAGACTAAAAAGGTCAATTATAGAGTCAAAAGAAAAGCAAGACTTAGCAAATTTTGACTCTAGTTGATTGCAGACCCAAAAGGAGAGAAACACGACTCGACAAACTTTGATTCTGACTCTGACTTTGGACAATTAAGGACTCAAAAGAAAAGAAAGAAGCACAAGACTCGACAGACTCTGACTCTGACTTAAGATTGACTGGACTCAACTTGATTGTGGGACTCGAACAATGGCACGTTAGGTAGGCCAATGTTCTCCTCAAAGTGCTAATTATTGGGTGGAGCTAGAGATGGTTGGATGAATTTGGTAATGTGTATTTCTGCTCAGCTTTTGGAGCTGAGAAAGTTGATAATGTCCCTAAGGTCGATGGGCACATTGGGTATTGGTTTCTGAGCTTTAGGTTCTTAGGCCAAAAGGTTTTAGGACTAAGGTAGTGGTGGGCCAAATGTCTTGGGCTTAAGATAGGTAAAGTGCCAAAGATTTTGGACTTAAGGTGATAGTGAACCAAATGTCTTGGGCTTAAAAGAGATGAAGTGTCAAATGCCTTGGATTTAAGAGAGAAAAAGTGCCAAAGATTTTGGGCTTAAGGTAATGGTAGGCCAAATGTTTTGGGCTTTAAGGTATTTGGATAAAGGGTACTCATTGAGCCAAAGGTATTGGGCTTTGAGGATGATTTTTTGGATTGGAAGCCAAAAGGTTTTAGGCTTAAAGATGAAGGTTTGGTAACTTGGAGTGTTTGGGCAAGGGTAATGGTGTTTGGGTTTTAGGATCTTGGGCCAAAAGGTTTTTGGGCCTAAGGTAGTCGTGGGCCAAATGTCTTGGGCTTTAAAAGAGATAAGGTACCGAAGGTTTTAGGCTTAAGGTGAGGTAATAGGCCAAAAGTGTTTGAGGTTTGAACGAATGTCGATTCTTGACTTGGTTCAAAGTATGACCTAGACTCGAGGTTTGTATGCATAGTTATGTTATGATGCATGCCGAAAAAGATTTCATGGGTATATGCACAAGGTTTTTATTATCATGGTACATGGAACCTAAAGTCCAAGGCTAAGGCAACTATATGCACAAGGGTGAAGGGTGGTTTGGTTTACGGGCTCCCATCCCACTAAAGCATCGATATACCTAACCACATATAAGTCAAAGAGTCTCGCGTGGGTCCAACAGTACGGATTGCTCGTTACACCACCGAAATGATCGGGGATTCGTCACCGGGTGGAATGCTTTCGCTATCTCCCAACATACTCAAAGAGAGTTTTCGAGCCAATGCTACTTACCATCTAAAAGTTTTCCTAAATCTAGAGCTAGGCAAAGAGCCTTTATTATGCAAAGTGATGCATGAAAGTTGAATTAAATTTAAATGCCAAATGGAGATTATTTTTGAAAAAATTTTAACCAAATAGTAGTCCTCTTATTTGCTTTCCTTTTATTGAAAAAAGGGTGGCAACTAGTCCCCAGTGGAGTCGCCAACTGTGAGGCCTCGCCCGAACGCCCCTTCCCTTGCTCGGGAAAATGAATTGCCTTAAGGAAAGGCGAGAGCGATTTTTAAGGGAGGTTAAGGAACGAGTTTCGGTGCTCACGATTGGAAGCGGCTATCGTCTCGAAAAATTGACTTAATTTTTGAAAAGGTTTGGGAGTCGCCACCCTAATTTATTTTAAATGAAAAAATTAAGGAAAAACCCAATTTGACTCTAATTTATTAATCTTTTGATTAATTTACCCAATGATAAATTCACTAATCTTTGAACCAAGTTTGGGCTCGGGGATTAGGTTTTTGGTTTTGAATAATCTCGATTTAGCATTTAAATTTGATTTGATTTTTTGAAAAATGATTTCATGGATGACGGATATTGATGACAATTTATAATGTATGAGCATGGCATATTTATGAGATAGATGGAAAAATAAAGAGCAAGTATTTAAAGAGCGAGTATTTAAACATGCACAAGTAAATGAGATTATTTCCTCTAACCCTTATGGGTATTAGGGAAATCATAAAATTGCTCCTTTACTCCAAAAATGATTAACTAAATTAATTACAATTTACATGGAAAAACATAAATTTACATGGAAAATAAATGGGGGAGGAGATTGGTTGGGATTTGGATTTGAGGCTTAGATTCAGATTTAAAGCGTGCCTACGTACCCCACTGAATGGGGATCAAAACCCACGTAGTTCATTCCACTATGA
>CATKHJ010131051.1:0-12114 GCA_949750685.1 Vernicia montana | reverse complement strand
TGGTATTTAGCCGGCATAACATATTGTCATTGTGTATTCACTGAGATTTTATATCTCACCCCATAGTTGTTTATTTTTTTTTCAGGTGCTATAGAGGTTGAGACGAGGTAAAACTCAAGCTTCATCTTCTCGCTTGGGGGTTACTCTGTCCATATTTTATTTTTGTCATTTTGATTTTGTCACAATGAATATGTATCTCCAAGAGTTAAAGTCTAGAGTTCCATGGTTATTGTGATATGTATTTGATAGTTGAATTATGTAAATTCAATTGGGATTGTAATATATGGCATATTACTTTATCGTATTAATGGAATTCCTTTGATGAATGAATGTGGATTGTTATAGTAATGTGTTGGGGTTCTGATCCGGGAATCGTATATGCATGATTGGTTATAGATTAGTATTGGATTCTACGGGTTTTCGGTGGCCTTACACCTACCCATGCCCTAGAACCGTCGCGGCTCGATAGTCGGGTCGGGTCGTGACAGTTAAGGTTATTTAGTACTAAACTACAAGTGTTTGGTTCTTCCTTCTACCTTACAATACAACACTAGCTACTAGTGCATGTAATAAAGGAAATGGAGAAGAAGATGAGATCAATCAAGTTCAAAAATCAAATAGCTAAGGCAAATGATAAGTAAGGGAATTCTTCATTCATTTCTTTCTTTCCACAACATAACACATGTAAAGGAAGAAGATGAAGAATTGAGCTTCACTTTTCTTTCTTTATACCTTTCACTTTCTATCTCTAACACACTACACGCAATAAAAGAAGATGGTAAAGATTCTTTCTTCTTCTTCATTTCTCACTTTTTTTCTCTAATAAAAATTAGCATGAGGGAAGGAACTTAACAAGAAGATGAAGATGATAGAATAGGATCCTTCTTTTAGTTTCTCACTTTCTCTTTCTAACACTTAGTGTAAGAAGGTATAAAAAACTTAACAAGAAGAAGATGATGAAGAGATTACTTCATTCATTCTCTACACTCACCACTAACTAATATTTAGTTATTGGAGAGTTAGGTAAGTGGTGAAGACAAGTGTTAATACTAACAATTAACAAATATTAAGTATGATTAACACATGTCAAGGTTAGTTGACTTACTCAAAATCCTAAAATATTTAGGGTTACCAATCCCTAAAATCAATTATTAGGGATTAGGGTTACTAAAATCCTAATTCACCAATTCGCCTTTTATACACCAAACAAATTTAAGTCTTTAATTTAGTCTTTCCAATTTATAAGTAATATAAATTAGGATAAAATTGATAGGACCAAATAATACTAGATTGAACATATGGTTATGCTAGGGACCTATTCTAATTAATTAATTAACAAGTAATTAATTAATCAAATAAATTACTCTGAACTAATAATATTATTTTGTGTGTAACTTTCTAGGTTCATGTCTAATTAAAAGTAGGAAACGACATTCTCTAAAATGTCACGAGAGTATATTTCTCGACCAATTGGAAAATCTCATTTTCGATCGATTCCAATAAGTCATGAGTGACCCCAAGCATTGGATGTCGTGACTGCCTAATTAGAAATGAATGTTAATTGGTTGTTTTCATTCTATGAAACCTTTGATCAAGATATCGGTACATTAAAATCCTTTCGTTACAAAGTATCGGTTTCGACTAAGATCATGGTAGATGTCAAACCCAAATATCAAAACGCTATGAACATACCATTCCGTTCTATTCTCTATAAGATTAGACTCTTACTAGAAAACCCATTCTAGTCAATGTAAAATACTTGGCCAAGAATTTAATATTGAGAGGAACATAACAACATAGGATTGAAGGGAGAATTACACAAATGGGTGAGCAGAAGCGTGGGCGAGGTGAAATCTTAAAATTTTCAAAATTTCACTCCACCATTAGATAAGGCCCATTACCCATTCAAATGATCAACTAATTGTGTGCAAAAAATCACATGTAAAAAAAAAAAATAAAAAAAGAGGGGGTAATCGTATTACCTCTTATAGCGCAGAATTCTTCTTCAAATCTTCTTCTAGCTCCTCAATCGTGAAGCCTCTAGTAGGTCCACACCTAACTTCACTAATCAAGTCTCATTTGGTGCTCTTGGTTGCTCTTGAATTCACTCACTAGCTTGGCCCAAGGTTGATTCAAAAGCTCCCTCAATTACCCTTTGGATGGCTAAGATTTGTTGTTGTCTTGGACTTAACCTTTCAAATGCAAAATAGTTCTTTCTGAAATAACTTTAGGGAAAAGAAGAAGAAGAAGATGAAAAAGATGAAGAACTCTTTCTTCCTTTTTTTCACTCTCTTTAATCTTCTCTCTACAATTTTGCAAAAGTGGCAAGATGATTATCATTATCTTCATCTTCCTTTATACTATCTCTTCTCTCTACCAACCATTGGTGGTGGTTGAGAGTCAAAGGGACAAGAGGTGATGACAAGGATGACTATTGTCATTCTTTTCTCCCACTAGCCAAAGAGAAAAAACCATTACACTCTTTAAAGTTAGTGAAATTTCCTCACCAAGCCCAAAATCACTTCTTCCATATCAAATATGGGTTGGACTTATATCACATATAATAGCCCAAATTGATTCTTTTCAATTTCGTCCAAAACCTTTTTCAATTTAGTCCTTCCCATTTGAATCTCATACAAATTAAGACTCAATTGACATAAAACCCATTAGGGATTAAACTTTAGGAGATGCTAGGGACCTTGTAAATTTAATTATAAGTTTAATCCTATTACCACTAATCAATTAATTATTTTGGTAATCCTTTTAACTCGATTGGTGAACACTATATGGTGTGTGACTTTCTAGGTTAATGTCTAATTAGCAATGAGATTGATAAAACATCTTTTCTTCACTAATTGTGAAATCCCCATTTCACATTTAGTCTCATAAATCGTGAGTAACGCCTAGCATAACATATCACAACTACCTAATTAGAAATGAATGTTTATAGTTAATTACTTAAAAACATATCATGGACCATTGATCATAATTACCATGCATTACTATCCTTCTATTACGAAATTTTGATCTCGGCTAAGGTCATGATTTAGTCAAACCCTAGTATGCCTCGATCATAAGTCCTCATCATGGTTCTAATTCTCGATAAACACAATTCCTACTAGAAACTCTTTTTCTAGTGAATCTTAACTATCTTGGCCAAGGATTTGTGTATCAAGAATAACAAGATAACATAGGATCTCTTACTTGTTTACCCAAGTTAATGGATTCTATCTTGGTGATCACATTTCTTCATACATAACTAGTTAGGGCCATCACATGCTATATACCTTTGCTTGAATAGTATTGGCATGTAAGCAATAATAAATCTTATCCACTTGTGCATGAGATAACTGTGTCGCCTCAAGTCAAAGGACTATATGCAGAATTATGACCTAGATGATGAATTATTGACTATCACAGTTCAACTATTCATCTCATGAATATTTTTGTTTCGACATCACATGTCAAGTAGCATGAGTCTCACTACATTAATAATCATAAGTATCTCATACTGATTATAGAAAACAATAAAGGTGATGGCCTTCCGGAATTAATGACTCCCAGTCAATAATCCTATGACCATGAATATTTTAAAGTATTTGTACCAGAGCGATCTGTCACTCATATTCTCAACTCTTGAGAATAGATCATTTTACAAAATACTTAAGGACTATACATTCAATATAATGGAACACTTTTCATATAAAGAACATATACAATTTGCCATAAATAGGGATAATATTTTACAATCACATAGTATATACAAGGCTCTAGGGCATACAATACTAATAATCTCCCACTTGCACTAAAGCCAATCACTACAGTATCTATGACCCATCTTCTCAATATGGAAATCTAGCTGCTGTTGACTCATGGCCTTAGTCAGTGGATCTTCTGTGTTATCAGATGATGCTATTTTTTGCATGGTGATGTCGCATTTCTCAATTATTTCTTTGATAAAATGATAGCGCGTTTCTATGTGTTTGGATTTCTGGTGAGACCTGGGTTTTTTTGTTTAAGCTATAGCTCCATTGTTGTCGCAATAGAGAGGAACCAGCGACGTAATGGAAGGGAACCACTCCCAGTTCTGTTACAAACTTTGGATCCAAACAGCCTTCTTTTGCAGCATTAAATACAACATTATACTCGGCTTCTATAGTGGAATCTGCAATAGTTTTTTGCTTAAAACTCTTTCAACATACTACTCCTTTATTACAGGTGAAGATAAACCCGAAAATAAACTTTCTATCATCCACATCTGATTGGAAGTCAAAATCTATAAATCTGCCTATCTTTAGGTCACCTCCATATATTAAAACTAAATCCTTAGTTCTTCTCAAGTACTTAAGGATAGCTTTGACTGAAATCTAATGATATAATCTTAGATTGAATTGGTATCTACTAGTCCTACAAACAATATAAGCGATATCTAGCCTAGTACACAACATGGCATACATTAGGCTTTCAATAGCCGAAGCATATGGTACCTTGGCCATATGTTCCCTTTCTTCAGGTGTCTTGGGAGACATAGCCTTAGAAAGGTGGATACCATGCCTCACAGGCAACATTCCCTTCTTGGAATTTAGCATGTTGAATCGCTTCAATACCTTTTCCAAGTATTTACTTTGAGAAAGTCTAATCATTCTTTTCGATCTATCTCTATATATTCGAATACTAAGAATGTAAGTTGCTTCTCCTAAGTCTTTCTTAGAAAAAGTCTTGGATAGCCACCCCTTTATAGTCATAAGTTGTAACACCCTAGGTCCTTGGGAGTATACCAAGTGTATAAAAGTAAGTATATTCATAAGTATGATTAAGTGAGGTTCAAGGTAGAACCAAAAACCCTAATTAATTAATTTTTTTAAATTAGGATAAGATTTATTTATGGATCAATATTTATGCTAAGTGCTTGATTAATAGAATTTATATACTAGTATATGCCATTGGGAAATTAATTAACTCCATATATATATATATATATATATATATGTGTGTGTGTGTGTGTGTGTGATGAGAAATTAAAAAAAATAATAATAAGAGTTGACTAAGACTAAAATTGGTCTTTAAATGGGAGACAAGAAATGACTATTAATGTAAATAATAATAATAATAAGAAGAAGAAGAAGAAGGAATAAAATGAGGTGGCAAGAGAATAGAAAGCCAAATGCAAGCAACCAATAATAAGAAGCTATGTCATCTTATTCCCTTACACAAGTGCCACCTAGGATTTCCACTCACCTCGCCTATATATACACTCTCATTTTTCTCTCAACCTTCATTTCCTATTCTTCTTCTCTTCTTCTTAAGACAACTAAAAGAAACTATGGAGAATTTCCTCTTCATTTTCTACCACACCAAGTTTTAAAGAGAAAATCTTAATCTCAAGGTAATACCTCTAATCCAAGACTCCCAAATTAAATCTAGTAGTGTATATGATGTTTTTCTTGTATTACATGTTGAATAATTTGGATTTTTATGGGTTTAGGGTTTCGCTCATTTAAGGAAAAACCAAAGAAAATGAAGAACTAAGGTAACAAATTAAGATCCAAGCTTCCTAGTTGTCACCTATATATACACTCTCATTTTTCTCTTAACCTTCATTTCCTATTCTTCTTCTCTTCTTCTTAAGACAACCAAAAGAAACTATGGAGAATTTCCTCTCCATTTTCGGCCACACCAAGTTTCAAAGAGAAAATCTTAATCTCAAGGTAATACCTCTAATCCAAACCTCCCAAATTAAATCTAGTAGTGTATATGATGTTTTTCTTGCATTGCATGTTGAATAATTTGAATTTTTATGGGTTTAGGGTTTCGGCCATTCAAGGAAAAACCATACAAAATGAAGAACTAAGGTAACAAATTAAGATCCAAGCTTCCTAGTTGTAGTTTAGTAGTTTTCTTGAGTTGCATGTTGAATCTTTGAGTTTGCATGTTAGATTTTATTGGATATAGTGTAATACCCCAACTCTACATGAGTTATATATACCCAAGGATTTCATGAGCTATGTGTTATATGTGATATGTATGTGTTCTACGTGATATATATGCCTAAATTATTGCTAAATGTGTACATTGAACTCTTAATGTATGTATATGTGCTAATTGATTTTTTTTTTTTCCAAACTAATTAGCTTATAAATGTTAGAATGGAGTGAATGGTGAATTTAAAATAATTGCAAATTGAATGAATGCAAGTATGATTGGGCTAGGGATTGGCTTGGGAAGTTGGAGGTCGAATTTAAAGAAAAACGGATGAAAAATGAAGGAAAGAAAAAGAGGACATAATAGGTTGGAAGTTGTAGAGCCTTGAAGTTTCAATCTGCAGGGCCATGCACTTTAAAGGGGCTGTTATCCGAATTTCCATGGTCAGCTTTTGTGCATTTAATGCACCCCAACTACCCCATTTTCTGATAAGTATCCCTTAACTACCGAAAATTTTGTGAAAATCACTTGAATTCTTCATTCTTCTTCATGTTTTCTTATTTTCTCTCAACTCTAAATATCTCCATAAATAATCCTTCAAGATTCTTCAAGTAAGCTAAGATTTGGGCTTTTTAGTTCAAGTGTTGTTCATCTTGTGTATTAATTCAAGTACTAAGATAAGGATTTTATAAGCCTTCTCTAGTAATTTTGAATTGAGATTGAGTAAGAATTAAGTTGTTAATTGAGTTTAAAGTTGAGAATTGATGAGTAAATAAGTTTATATGAGATTAATTAGCACATTTGTGATATCTATTGTATAATTATTGATGAGATAGCAAGTAGAGAAGAGCCAGAGTTATATGATTTCTTTTATTGAATTTAAGATGAGATGTGATGAGTAAATGAATTTATATGTAATTTACTAGCTTAATTATGTTATTATTGTCCAATTATTGATGAGGTATTAGTTAGAAAAAAGTTAGGGTTATATTGATATTGAGTTGAAATTTGCTATTAAATGAAGTATTTTATAATTGTAAGCTAAGATTAAGTGTTGAATGAGTTTATTTATGTGTAATATGTTAATTGTAGAAGTTAGAGAAGATCAAGAGAGAAATGAAGGAAGTGATGATAGCCACCCATTTTGAGTAAAGTAAAGAAATGATGTAAGAGCATAGAAGTGGTCTATTGATAAGATGAGTAAAAAATATACTGTTATTTATTTTGTTTTGAAATCTTGAGCATTGTTCTTCATAAACCACCTTGATGTGAAATCCTAAAATTTGAGTCTATCCATTAATTGCTATTTGTTCATTGTTCGTTGATATGTTCCAAGTAGTGTCATTTGAATCCTATATGATGTGTTCATTTGCTCAATAAAATTCCACATGTGTTCATTAAATTCTCTTGCTATTTGCCTTATGAAATCCTATATGTGTTATTGAAAATCCTATAAGTGTTCATTGAATTCCACTTGATATGTTATTGAAACTTCTATGATGAAATCATTATTATCATGATTACAAATTTATTTATATCTCAATTTGAAATTTATTGATTCATTGAAGTCCCTTTATATGGGAGTCATTTGACATTGTACTTGACATACCATTTGAATATTGATTTGAGAAATTTCGAGTCTTAAAGTAGAAATCTCTGATTGATGTGGGTAATACATCAGACTGTGTGTACACGAAAAAACTTGCGGATGGGGTACAATCATCCAAGCCCTAACTAGGAAAGGTCATGGTCCTAGTTAGGGGTGAGCAAAATCGAACCGAAATTAAAAAACTAAACCGATTGGTTTGGTTCAATTCAATTCAGTTTTTGAGTGGTTCGGTTCAGTTTTTTAAATAGTGAACCGAATTAAATTTTAGTTCGGTTTGGTTCGATTTTTACCAAAAAAATTTTAGTTTAAACCGAACCGATCGAAATTTTAATATATATATATAATATATTTATGTAAATATTATATATATATATATATATATATATATATATATATTTTAGTGTATATATATATAATATATTATTAATAAAAATATATATATAGTTTATTAAAATAAAAAGAAAAAAAAACAGTCAAACCAAACTGAACTTTTTCGATTCGGTTCTATAAAAATTTTGGTTGCGGTTATGTTCAGTTCAAATAAATTATAGGTTCGGTTTGATTTAATTTTGAACCGAACTGACCGAATGCTCAGCCCTAGTCCTAGTCGTGACACCTAGCTAGTCTTACGCTATTACATTGACATGCGTAACTCAGCCTCTATTCCTAAATTATATATATATATATATATTCATTGCTCATGAGAGGAGCCCAACACTTCAAACCAGTCGATTTCTGCTAAATTATATATTAATCCATGTTTTTAAATGTGCTATGTATTATTGAGTATTCATTGCCTCATACACTCACTTGTTCCTTGCCTCACATATTATTTGTTCATTGCTTTACATGTTCACTTCTATATGCTAAAATGTTCATTTGCCTCTATTTGTTCATGTCAAGAATCTATTGCTTCTATTTATTCCAAGTACATGTATGAGCTCATATTGTTATTGCAAGCTAACATTGAATACCAAACCACAGTTTATGGCAATATATTCTTTACTCACTAGGTTTTACTCACCCCTCTCCCCTTATTTTTTTCAAATGAGCAATAGTTAAACAAGTTGACACCTCAAGATTTATACTTCACTTGAGGAGTTTCTATTGAAGGAAAGTTATAATTGAATTGTACATGTAAATAGTTGTACATTGTCTCTTTAGAGTTTCATGTGTGTAATTAAAGATATCACATTTTGATATGTATATATATATATATATATATATATATATATGCAAGTCATAGAAAGAAGTGAATGTCATAAGAGAATTGAAGATATGAGTTACAAAAATATGAATTTGAATATGAGCATGTGTATATGTGTATTGAGGAATATGATTTGAATGGAACATGTATGAGTTAAGTGATATATGTCATGTAATAGCAGGTTGAGATCTTGGGAGTATGATGTGATTTAATATTATTATTGATTAGATGCATCATACCATGAAGGATCGTTAGTATGTATGGGCTCTGCGGGTGGTTGGTGTCCTTATGGCTATTAGGACCATTACTGCTCACAAGTTGGGTCATGACATATGGCTACTGCCATTTCAATAATATAATGGAAAAATAAGTTCTTATTTTCATATAGAGGAAAGATGATCTTGTTTAGGTAAATGGATGTTGGATTTGTGGATGCATGTAAGTAAATTTATGAAAATCCTAGAGTTTTTTGATGGTGAAGCTTCGACCATCCATGGGGAAGTTAGGGAGATTTATTTAATGTAATCACTTGCTTTTATTAAATATGAAATGAATTCAATTGATGGATTTGATGATTAATTGGAGTTTAGAACCATTGAAGAATTGAATTTTTGAACATGCCTTTCAATTAAGGTTTTAGGGTTTTTATTGGGATAGAAACTTTGACTATCAATTTTATACCTTTAGAGATAGAATTTGAAAATATTTTCAACATAGAATTTGTAGGTTTTTGTCCAATTATAATCATGTAAATGGGTTTGATGAAATTCCAAGAGGTTTAGGAGATATCCTCCCTATAAGCATACTGACCAAGAATAGGGTTTAAGTTAGCAATCTAGATTTGAGTGGCCAAAATGAGAACTTTGGAAATAGAATTAGGCTCATGTCAAAACATAAGAAATGTTTCTATAGTTGTTTAGTAACTTCTTGTGAAAGAGTTTTACAATTGGTCAAGTGCATTGTGAGATATGACTAAGGTTGTGAGGGATACTCAGTCTATCCCTTCACATGAAATAAAACCCACTTTGGAAAGCCACCATGGACAGTGTAGAAAGAATCTTAGGCTGAATTTTGGATATGTGGGAGCCTGATATATCTATTTTTATATGCAAAAGGAATCAAATCATTTGAATTTTTGAAACTAGAATTATGGCAGAAACAATTCTGTAAGGTCAAGAAAATGTTGTATAGAATATACATGAAACTCTAGAATTTCTATTAATGCATTTTGAATATGTTAAGATTGATTTTAAGAGTCTATGTATAGATATTAATTTTCAAAGACTTAAGTTCATGATAAGTAATAAAAATATCAAGTATAAATTTAAACAATTAATTAACTTGCATCCAAAATTTGTAGCTCCTAAGGAGAACAATAAAGAACACAGAGTTAGAGGGCGACCGATAGTCCGCGTGCTGTAAAAGGAAAGCAGTTAATCTTAAAGCATAGTCATCAAGGTGAGTGAATATTATGTAGTATGTTTACTTTCCGTTAATAAGGATCAACTTAACCATGAAGCATGAATCGCATTGCACATTATTGTCAAAATTTCAAAACTTCCAAAAATGTTTTCGATGATAAAAGAATTTTTACACATTTTCAAGAAAAAGGATTTTTATCTTTAGTTATGAAAACACGAGTTCATTACTATCAAGTTTTATACTAAGGTTTTAAAACAACAGAGTTTATAGTTAACATTTTCAAGAACAAGTTTTATTAAAACTTAAGTTTATGAATTTTTTTTTTAACCAATACCAAAGTTCTCATAAATTTTTAAGACAATTATGTCTACTTAAGTCATCAAGTATTTTCATTTTATTATTCAAGTATAGGTCAATTGATATATGTGCATATAAATATATGTTGAGTAATATAACTTAGTAATATTATAATACACAATTACAAGATAAGAAAGTAAGACAATATGACAAGAAACCCTTCACTGATAGGAGTTCCATCAGACCTTATGTACAATGGTAGCTCACTTGACAAAGCTTAAAGATTGTCATGGTCCTACCCTAGGAAGACCACGTACCTAGGGACGTATGTACTTGATCAATCTTGCATACATGTTATCAAAACAAGTTCACGAAATAGGGATTGTGGCATTGATCCCGCCCATGAAAGCTAGAAAGCTAGATAAATTATCGAATTGCTCTTTTGTCTCATTTCGTAAGATTGCTATTATCTAAATATTATGAATTTATATGATTGATTTAAGTAATTTCTTTATGAGATTAAAATAAGTCTTATTATCATTGTATTACTTTTACAGTACCATGTTGTCATTTAGCCAAGTTGCATCCTTTTTAAATACTTTTATTTCATTTGCATTTATACAAATTTTCAGTACATGTCTGCTTTCATGTTATGATGCATAATATTTCCTCATTGAGTTTTATACTCATCCTGTTTTTCTCCTAAAACTTCCAGGTGTAGCTTGGGCAGCAATGTTCCTCACATTTTATCTCTCCGTCAAGGAACTGCTAGATAGGGTAAAGTCATTTACTTACAGTCATATGATTTTGTTGACCTATTGGGTGTTTTGATTTACAAAACTTAGTAAAATTGATGAAAACTCTTTTGATATATTCATGTTATACTTATATGTTTATCAAGAATTATTTAACATTAATCAAAGCATGTAAAAAGCTTTTTCAAGATATGAACGCACGTTCAAGAAGGTGAATGCACGTTCATGCATGTGCATAAGAAGAACAAATTACACAGAAAGCTTTTGAACGAGCCTTCAAGGTTCTGAACGCACGTTCATGAACTTGAACGCACATTCCAATATATGAATGCACGTTCATCATGGAAAGTTCACAAACTACAAATTATACAGAGAGCTTTTGAACAAGCCTTCAAGCTTTTGCACTGCCGGTTCAAGAAGGTTGAACGCACGTTCAAGTCGCGCAGATCATAAAAAAAAAAATAGCTATTGGAAGTTGGAGGGAAGATCAAGAAAGTCAAACTAGAGCAGATTTCTTTTGGATCTGTGCCCAACAGTCATATTCAAACATTCCTATAAATACAAGAAGGTTCAAAAGAAAAGAAAACACTTGCCAAGTTGAAAATCAATTGCTATTTACATCAAAGAGCTTTCTTGATCATTATACTCTGTTTTTGAATACCAACAAATTCTTGTTATTATTCTTATGTGTTCTTAATTCAAAAGCTAGTGCTATTAATTGTAATCATTTCTCTAGCTTGTATCACAGTCTTGTGAGACTTTAAACACAAAAATTATTGTATTGTGAGTAATTTGGGTGAAATCCCATGAAATCTATTGTAAGGGACGAAATTTCGAAGAACTAAGCTTGTAAAGCTTTGGGTATAATCCCGGTTGATTAGTTGAACCCCAAATTGGTTTAA
>CATKHJ010130972.1:0-34551 GCA_949750685.1 Vernicia montana | reverse complement strand
ACAAGAACTAATATTATATATATATATATATATATATATATATATATATATATATATATATATATATATATATATATATATATATATGTTTGACAGGCCAATGAGCACAACAAATCCTCCCCTCGGGATTGAATCCCACTTCCCACTTGCACCCACATAAGGTGTCAAATAGCATCTCTTTTGTTTTGTGAATAAACTCCATATATCTAAACTAAGCTAACTTACATTTATATTTCCTTATTTATTTTACCTTCTTTTTCTCTCAGAGAATCCTATGCCTTTTCTACCCATTACCGTATGTGCCCCAACCTTTTCTTTTTTTCTTTTCTAGCCCCCATGGATTAGGGGCGACCAAAATTAAATCGAAACCGTTAAATCAGATTGAAACTGGCTAAATAAAACTGAAATTAAAACTGTTTTTTGGTTATGGTTTCGGTTTGTAACCAAAACCATGAGGAGTTTGGTTTTGATTTTGATTTTAGTTTCTATTAAAAACCGGACCAAAAACCAAAACATCCGGTTTCAAATCGAAACCAACGATTCGGTTAAACCGGTCATATAATTATTTTTTAATAAATTAACATAAATATTAGTGCAAGTTTTTTTTAATATATAATTATATTTTAATAAATTTCATTGTTTATTAAAATTTTATGTTAAATTATTTCATTATGTTATATTAATTTTTTAATCAAAATTAATGTAATACAGTAATCGGTTCGAAACTAATTTTAGACCATAAAAAAGAAACCGGTTTCAAACCGAAATTAAAACCAAAACAGATCGGTTCTAAACCAAAATTGAAACAGTAAATATCGGTTATGATTTCGGTTTGAACATTTTATTAAACCAAAATCGCCGGTTTCAAACCGAAACCGATTGTTTGATTAAACCGATCATGGCTACCATGGATATTCTCATTTATTCTAAGTTGCTTAATTATTTTATACATTTATATATACTTCATAAAAGACAAATATAGTAGTAGAATTTGTAAATCTCAATTACAAAGTAAAAATTCAAATCTGATTAAATGAAATGCTCATGATAATATTATAAAATTTATAAGAACGAAATTATTTATTAAACTTTTTCTTTAATAAATAAATGATCAGAAAATTAGTTAGATAAGTGCGGCCCAGCAATTGGACCACCATGTTCAAGGCATTAGTGGAGAATCATATCATATAAGTTTACTTATAATGGAAACTTACCTTTACATAATAAGACAGTGAATCTTGTCTTATTATTACTGAGAAATTATTGAGGAAATCAAATTTTCCTTTAGTCAAATTATGTATTCATATATATAGTGTCAATTGGCACCAAATTGGGAACACAGCTTTCGAACAAATGGATGGACAAAATCATAAACTAGTGCTTCACTCATGGTTGAAAGGGAAGCCAATTAATTAATTTCTTGACTATTATATGTTAAAGGTGTGTGTTAACTATACAATTCATACAAGCAATTTGCATAATCGTATAAGAATCATTGTGGTGTTACAAATTAATCATCTTATTTGGCAAATGCTTATCACCATTATCACAAATATAGATCCAACGTAATTAATCCTATTATACATTCAACTTTGTACATGTGACGCACTAACATTAATTTACCTTTTATTAATTTAATTATATATTTAGTGCAGCTCAACGAAATGCGCCTTAGAAGTTGTTTAGAGATAAAGAGTTAATCTCGGTTAATCCACAAACTAACCCAAAATTAGTATATAGTAAAATTTCATATTTAAATCTCATCAATGTAGAAGTAGAGGGACTTCATGGCGTGCCTGGGGCGATTATTCTAATAATATATATAGTTAGATTAAGAGAACGAATTATTAACCTCTCAATAATTAATATGTTAAAACAAATTATATGTATAACTATATATGTCTATTTATTAATTAGTTCTCATAACAATAATATAAAAGTATAAAAAGACAGGCAAAACTTCTGAAATTATGGCTACATAAAGCATTGAATTATATATATCTGCAACATTTTTTCATGTCCTTCCCTTTGGGAAGTTTAAAAGCTTACAAAAAGAAGAAAAGAGAAACATTTAAAACTGTAGAAAAAAAAATTCCATATATATATATATATATATATAAATATGAAAGAGCTAACCTTGCCAAGTTTTTTGTGACTGATTGTGTTGTTGCTCATGAGAAGTAGGAGTGGTATTGATGCAATTACCAAAACCAGCTGCCATACTCAATATATCACTATGAGAGAATGCTGTAAGTCCCAAGAAATCTCTAGTCAAACCCTCACCACCACCACCATCGCAGCCGTGGCCAAAACCAACACCACTACCATTATCATTATCATGAAAGTTGCCACCTTTCTTAGAATCCAAAACCCCATCAACAAAAGCGTCTTCAAACCCAGAAGCGGAAGACAGAGAATTCATCATTTCTTGAAGAAGAGCACCATTAGTAGTAGCAGCAGCTTTATTCCCAAAAGGAACCATGCCACCATGGCCATGAACAAATGGCCCACCACCACCTGGCATTGCTAGCTCATCACGTGATGACAAATTCAGACCAAATCCAGTTGTATTTGCATTGTTGTTACTTGAATCACAAGACACGTGACTTTGTTCTTGGTGGTGGTGATGGTGGTGGTGGTGGGGTCTGATTAAGGCAGTGGTAGTACTAGTAGTAGTAGTTTTGCTGCTCATAGTTGCACCCATCTGAGCTGCTTTTTGCAGCAATGCAGTAGCTGACATATGTGGGGATGGAGCAGCGGCTGCAGCTTGGTAATGAGGTAAAGTGGGCCCAACATGACTAGGGTTAGGGCTTAGGATTGTTGATGAAGAAGAAGAGATATTATTAGAATTATTATTATTGCGATGATGATGATGATGATGATCAAGATGTGGTGGGCCAGGACCAGGTCCAGGTGGGCAAGCTAGCCATGGTGGTAATTCTGGCCTTATAGTAGTAGTACTAGCACTAAAAGTTTGTTGCTCTTTTTTAAGTGAAAATGCATGCAAATCGTGACCATTGAACTGGGCTACTTGCACATTATTATTATTATTATTATTATTATTATTACCAGTAGGCTGATGAGAAGAAAGAAGTAATGGGTTTGGTGCTAGTACTGTTGTGATATTTCTTGCACTCTCCTCTGCTAAAGCATCACAGAAAGCTCTGTGGGTAATGAAACTGTCCCTCCTGAAAATAAAATAAAATAAAACAAAAACTCACAACATCACGACAAAATAAAACAAAACCCATTACAAAGTACTTCACTCTCTTTATTTCTCTCTGCAACCCTTCAATTTTTTTTTTTTTTTTTTTTTTTTGAACTCTGTTTAATAGGGACAGATTGTCCACCTAAGTTTTTGCAACTAAAATTTTCCATACAAAGCCACCTCTCTCTCTCTCTCTCTCTCTCTCAATAATAATAATAATAATTAAGGGATTTATAAGAGGAAAGTATTTAATGCCAATTCTCTGTCTAGTATTTGGCAAAAAAAAAAAAAAAAATTCTTTCTGTCTAGTTATTTGATTTCCCTCACAATACATTCATAAAATTAAAAGGAAAGGTCAGGTTTGTTACCTTGAGAAAAGGGTACCACAGTCACATCTGTATTCTCTAGTGCCACAGGTTTTGGAATGAGCTTTCCAATCTGATTGAACAGCATACCTCTTTGAGCACTTATCACATTTCCACTTCTTCTCACCATGTTTTCTGCAAAAGTGCTTCTTGATTCCTGTTAAGTCCCCAAGAGCCCTTGATGGGTCATGATGTACACAACTAGCTTCTGGGCAAACATACACTTTCTTTCTCACTACTTCTTTTGTTCTTTGCTTTAATTTCCATGGTAGATTATGTCCTCTTCTATGAAGTTGAAGATTCTGATCTCTCTGAAACCCCTTGTTACAGATCTCACATACAAATCTATTTGTTGCCATTAAAGTCTTGGGTGATAAAGCTATCACTTCTGCATCTGGGTCTAATATATTTTCAATAAAAACAAGATCCACATAAGAACTGAAATGAAAATTAAAGATTAAACTACTAACGAGTTTTGACTCAGTAGTGCTGGAGTTCTTTGACTCCATAAGACAATTAAAGATTAAACTAACAAATTCTGATTCAGTATTACTGAAGTCGTCTTACTACAGGATAGAATCAAAGATTATAAATAATAAGAAATAAATTAAAGTACTACTAATTAATAGGTTGTAAGAAAAAATGAAACCTGGGTTTCCTGGTAGGTTTCTTTTCTTCTTGAGAGGAGGTTGAGATTCATGAGGAGGAGGAGCAAAGTATTGTTGAGGAAAGTTGTTATTGGTAGCTGAAATTTCATTTCTGTTGCCTGAAGAAACACTTGCTTCACCAGAAGCTGAAGTCAAATTAGACATATTTTCTTGTTCTTGTTGTTGTTGCTGATGAAACATCAAATTACCTTTGATCATCTTTTTCACTTAGTGCTTAATTTAATTAATAAGGTGGTGTTTGGTTTTTCATATAATATTGTAAGAAGAAGGAGGTGGGTTTGTATATAATATATATATATATATATCTAAAAATAAAGAAAAATCCAAACCTAGAAAAAGCTAAAATAAAGGAAAACTCGGAGAAAGAGAAAGAAACTGATTTCTCATCAAGTAGTGTAATTCAAGAGTTTTAGACTATAGCAGTATTAGCAACTAACTAGCTAAAATTCAAAACCCAATACATACATATAGATATATATATATACCCATGATTAACTCTAACCTATGATAGTTTCTTCTTTCTTTGGCTTCAACCAAAGAGACAATTTTTGGTTTTTCTGATAACTCAAAAGAAACAACAAGAAGGAAAGAAAAAAGAAACTAGTAACTACAACTAAACCCAGATCTTATATCTAACCACTATTCAAAAAAAATTGATTCCTAATACCAAGAAAATCCAAACTATACCCATATTAAAATGAACCCAAACAAAAAGAACAAAAATTTATATTTTTAAAAAAGAAAAAAGAACAAGAAAGCCCTCAGTTGGAAAAATTTTCAGAGGAAGAAAGAAAGAAAGAGAAAGAGAGAGAAAGATGTGGATGAGAAGGGTATTGTGTGATATATGATGAAAAACAAAATACACAGAAAAAACCAAGAGAGAGAGAGAGAGGGAAATAACCCTACGGCTGAACTCTGACGTTGCACTTTCTGTCTTTTCTTTTGTTCTCTTTCTTTCTCTTCCCCAAACCCCAGAAAAATCTCTTCTTTTCTTTATTGTCTATTTGCTTTTTTAACAAAGCAAAAGTTATTTTAATTTTCTGCTAAATATTTTTTTAACTTTTTTAATCACTCCTACCTTTCCCTTCTCCCATAAAGTTAATTAGAGCTATATATATACATATATATAAACAATTTAAAATAAATAAAATAAAAGACAAACCCATATGTAAAAAGACAGCATCATTTCTATGTCAATCTCGAGAGAGATAGAGGTAGGTTTTATAATTAATTTAGATAGATGTAATATAATATTTTACATTTACAGTGTGCCATGATTGATCCATTGATTAATTTCTAATAGGCATGGCAAAAAGCTATGTATAATTACTAATTAGTATATAACTATACATATTTTGTAATTATTATTATTACTTTTTCTTTCATTATCACAAAAGTATTATTCACATTCACAAAGATAGCTGATATTTCTGACATTTTTGCATGGTTCCTATAATAAAGAAATTATAAGGGTAAACTTAAAATTCACACGTCTCTTTATTATGAAGATTCTATTTTTAATGTCAATAATTAAATTGTTTTTTTCACATAACATTATTGTGATGTTTAGGTTTCATTCGGTATCTTGAGTAAGCCTATTTTATTTAGGTAACTTACATCTCATTATTAATTATGTTTTTTCTCATTTTAATCACTTTAATATAATTAACTCTTATTGTCAAAAAAAAAAAAAAAAAAAAAAAACTTAATCATATATACATATGAATTATTTAAAGACTATTAATAGATATACAAATTAAAATTGGAATATTTTCGCTGATTGAACATTATTATTATGACTATCATTATAGATGATTCCAAGATTAAAATTCATGCAAGAACATTGGAGATCATTGAACAACTATATATATATATATATATAGTATTTAATTAATTGTATACGTAGTTGACTTGATTGTCAATTAAGTTGGCTATGGAAACAGTATGGTCCTTTAACAGAATTTGACTACTTCATAATTGTGTTGGTTTACGACTTCTCATTTCTCAAAGACTAGGGGGCACTTGTTACTACTAGTTACTAGTAGTTTGCTAGCTAGCTATTGACTTATTAGTGTTTTAATATTGACTGTTGATTGAGTCAACCAATGTCAATAATGCATGCTTTGATTATTTTTTAAATACACACTTACGTAGAATTTCCTCCGTTTCATTTTAATTATTATTTTTTAAATAATTTTTTAAAAATATTTATAGTTTTAAAAAATCAATAAAGTATTAATGACTTTTTTTTAATTATATTTTTATTTATTATGCATAAAAATATTAATAGAGTAAGAAAGAGAAAAAAATTACTAGGATATTTTAATCATATTAAATTATTTTTCACTATAATTAAAACTATTTAATAATTTCTTAAACAATAAAAAAGTATTATATGTGGACACAAATCTCAAGGTTAGTTGAATTGGCAAAAAAAAATTACTTTTTTTTATTGATTAAAATTTAATTTGTAAAATTATCACTAAAAAAAAATGATTTATAATTAATACATAGACTGAAAGTAAGAAATGTATCTTTAAATTCATCTGAAAAAAAAATCCTCTCAATTAAAATATAAATTAGTTTGAAAATAGTCCAATGATCTGGATAAAAATATATATATGATGGACACAAAGCACAAATTTCTTAGAGTTTAATTAATTAATTTGAGCATATACCCATATATGTATATAATAATATATACCTCTATACTTTGTAGTGTATATAGCAATATGGGATAATTTATGTAAAAAATATATATTATATGACCATAGTGTAATTAATTAACAATATGGCGTATAGTTTATGAAATAGTATAGTGGAAATATTAATATTTTAATTACCATATAATTTAAATATTATGAGTAGTTGTGCAACTACATTGTCTTTCTGTGTTAGTTTCATGTTTTCGATGAGTTTTTATATATATGTGCCTTATAAAACAAATGGGGAATTTTTTTTTTTTTAAAAAAAAAGTATAAATTAAGAACTATTATTGTTTTGTCATTTTCTGGTTTTATTCTTCAAATGATTTAGTTTTTGAAATTGAGGATTGCTCGACCCCTGTCTCATGAATATGCTCCCAGCTCACATCTACTGTTCATAATTATAATGTTTTTTGGGTGAGGAAATTGCCAAAGCTATAATTGTTAATGCCGTAGCAAAATCTTTCATACGAACAAATTTACCCTTTCTCTTTACATTTCATTACTTTGTCTTCTTTGTTTATTCACTCTCCAAAAACTCATATTTTTTTAAATGAGGTCATATCACTCACCTCCAAATTTTTCTCTTTTGATCTAGAAGCTCAAATCATTGATTCTCATTTCAAGTTATTGAATGATAATGACTAAAAATGACTTACAATAAGGAGAGGACACACGTACATAGGAGTCACTATTCTCTCCTATAAATAGGTAAAGGAAAGAGATAAAGATGTAAAGATAATCATTTTCATAACCACCCTTTTTCTTCAACATCACTCTCTCTCTCCACTCTCTATCAATCCACTAACTTAGCATTGGAGGCTCCTCGCCGGATCCATCTCGGGAAGTCCTTGACTTTCTTTTTCTCTGTCTACAAGTCCTACCCATAACTAGGCCCTACATTAATAGTACCAGGTGATTTTATTCTCATCATCAAAGAATGCAGGTATTCGCTATAATTGCAGTTGTCTTTTTTTTTTCAATGCTACAAACATTATAGTCTCCTTGGATTACTCGGTAAATATAGAAAAGCTACAAACTTTAGGAATTAGAACCTTATTAGTTCCCTCCAATTTAAGTATGCTTGAAATAGTTAGTATAAATTGACTTTTTTTTTTTTTTCTTTTTTTTAACATTCTCTATAAATAAGTAATGGACTTTTTTTTTTTTTGGGGGGGGGGGGGGGGGGGGGATTTGTGGTTGAGATAAATAGTCATTACAATGTTTGATCGAATTTGAGTTAATTATTGATTTATATGATTATCTGTGTGCTTGATACAAGTAAAGTAATAATTTGGTTTTTAATTGTTTGGTGGGTTATTTTGCAGAAATGAAAATTTTAGTATTTTAGACATGAGGATTTTTCTCCAGTAAATCTCAAATCTGATGGTGTTTAGTACTATCTGCCTGAGAAATTGGTGAATAAACTTCAACTAGCGGTATAAATGAGCCAAGCCATTCACAAACGGCTCAGTGTTCGGTTCGACAAAAGCTCGTTCGTATTCGGTTCGTTTTATAAACGAGTCAAGTTTGAATCTTACTTTAAGACTCGATGAATAAATGAGCCGAGTTTAAGTAAGGTTAAACTCGGCTCGATTAAATTCGTGAACAGCTCGATTATAAGCTCGTGAACAAGCTCGCAAAAAACTCCATTAATAGGCTCGTGAACAGCTTGATTATTATTATTATTATTATTAACTTAATAATATTTGTACTTCAAAAAATATATTTTAATACTTCTATAAAAAATTTTGTAATTCAATTTGACTAAAATATATATTTTTCTAATTTAGATAATCTAATATTTCATTATTATATAATCTAATATTCTAATCTTTAAAAATATTTTTTTTATTAATTAATATCTTTGTAATACATGTGATACTCAATTTTATAATTAGATTTTTTTTTTTCACTAATTGGATGATTTTACTTTTATGTTAGTTTTAAGTATTTTTGTTATAGTTATTTTCAAAACGAGTCGAACTCGAATTCGAACTTAACTCGATTGTAATTTATTAACGAGCCGAACTTGAGAAGTTCGATTGTAATTTATTAACGAGCCGAGTTCGAGCTCGACTCGAGTTTGAATGAGCCGAATTTGAACATAATTTTCAAGCTCGATTCAAAGCTCGAGTTCAAGCTCGAGCTCGGAAAAAAAAAATCAAGCTAACCCTGAACAAGTTAAAGCTAAGCTCGGCTCGGCTCGGCTCGATTACACTTAATTTGAACTCGATTCTACTTATGTGCCTGAACTTGATAATTCTACTGATCTTAAAAGGGATTGGTTAATTTAGCTTCACTTTTTATGTGGCAATGGTTTTGATCTTGATTGTTTTGATGCTTTGAATGTTGGGACGTTATAAACTCCATATGCTGAGGTTCTTTTGTTCTTAAATAGTATGAAATTGAAATAAGAGATCTCGATGTAGAAGAGATAAATAGAATAAGAGAAGAAAGAGTAATTTTGTCTTAATAAAAAATTTTGCTATGGCATTAATTAATAGCTTTGGTAATATCATCTCCCTGTTTTTTTTTTATTATTATTTTTTTAAATAATTATTATGAGCAAAAAAGTATAAGATAGTTTTCTATGTTTGTCATGTACATGTGTGAAGTTATATATCCTTCTTGCAAATTAAACTCCACAATTTTATATTATACTTATATATTATGACTATTATTGCTAATGAGATTTTGATCTAACAGTTCAAAATTAAGATTCTAGAAAATTTTCAAGTTCGATTCATGCCTATTATATTTAATATATATTTGTAAAATTTCAATTATTAAATTTGAAATGAATGATTAATTAAGTTGTGTATTTATAAAGAAAAGAAACCTAATTAAGTTGAGTCATTTGATGATGATTTATTATGTATAGTAGCTAGGTTTATAACATATAAATAATCCATGTCAAAGTCTTAATGCATTAATCATCAATATAGCAAATTAATCGTTTGTCAAGTTAATTATGAAAAATTATAAACTTACAATAATAGATTGTATATTTATAGAAGTAAATTATTTTTATTGTCAATTCTAATTTTTCTTAATGCACCACTTGGAAATTTATTAGAAGATAGAAGAAAAAAATTTGAATTTCTTACCTCAAAATGCTTACAGTAACGAATATATAATTATTTATTTCATGGCCCTCTACAATAAAAATTATATATGGGTGCATGTCACATTCTAATCGGCGGCTATAGTGTTGGAGGAGTATAATGACATTAGTGCTACGAAAATATCAGTCTAATTGAGATGTTTTGATACGTGATTTGAATTCTGTGGTTAGATAAGTTGATATTAAAATAATAATAATAATAATAATAAGCGGCTATGATTAATGATTTTTTTTTTTTTTTTGCCCAGACGGCTATGATTAATGATTAATGATTAATGATTAATGATTAATGAAATTAAAATCAATATATAAATTGGTATCATATCATATATTAAAAAGGGTCGGCTAGCACTTTTTGATTATATATATTATTTATAGGTTCATTCGGTGAGTCGGTGGTGACTGGTGGGCAGGAAAATTTTATTTCTTCAAATTAAAGGCTTTTCATTATTTTATCTCTCTCCCATTTTTTTTTTTTTTTTTAATCATCATTTTCATTTTTCACCATAAATATAAATATATAGGTGGATGGAGGCTTAGAATTGAAGGTTGGCATAAGATGACATTCTCTCATATTTCCATTTGTTTCTGATTCTCTCATTCATTTTTTTTTTTTTTTTAATTAGGAAATTCAATTATTCAATTTTAGTGTGTTTCTTTTAATTATTATATATATATATAATCTTTTATGTTCGTAAGCATTCGTTTGATTTATTGAATGATGTTAAATAAGATGAAAATAAAATAATTATTTTACGTGAAATAATTATTCTTATCTTTAATTTAAAATTAAATATAAAAGAATTTATAAAATATCAAAGTTATAATCATAAATATGAATTGAAATTTTTTTATATATATAATAATTTATTAATATATAGTAAAAAATTTTCTAAACTTATGAAATATAAATATAAATTTTAAGAGTAAAAAATAAATATTTCATCATTTCCCATAATATATTACATGGAATAGTTATTCCATTCCACAAATCAAAACAACTCTTTGTTTTTCTTTTTATTCACATGTATGTAATGTACTTTCTCTTTTTCTGTTTTAATGATTTGATAATTGCTATGCTATATGCTATCTCAACATCAAACAGAGGAAGAGGTTCTTTGGCAAAAAAAAAAAAAAAAAAAAAAAAAAAAAAACAGAGGAAGAGGTACACATTATAATTGCTAATGTATGATAATACGCACTGAGGATTCACGAGTGAGCATATAAAGACTGCACTTGGTCCCACACTATATCATTGATAATTCTGTGGTCCCACTTTCAATTTTTGTCAAAAACATTAATCTTTATATCTCCTTCCTTGCAAAGCTTTCCACCATAAGATTTTCAAACAAAAGTTTCTTGTATAGGCTCCATTCATTTAACCTCAAGTTTATTGTGATTCCTGAAAAAATTTAATTATTTTTTTATTAATTAGAGTTTGATTTTGAGAGTTATATATTTAATAGATAATTCTTAAATATATAAATTAAGTATCATAATTTGATTCTTGGGATAATATATATGATAAGTAATTTTTAATTACATAAATTAAAAGTAAAATGTGTACCTTTAAATTCAACTGAAGAAAAACTTAATCACGAGTGACTCGAAAATTAACTTGAAAATACGTTTGATTGATTGGGAAAAAAAAAGCACTCATGTAATATAAAATATATATGAGATTACTTCTATACGTCAAATAAAATTTATCTATATTTATGACATTTATTTTAAGCAAAAATAATTTTGATATACATTATTGATTTTTAAAATTGAATCCATTATTTAAATTCATTTGTTAATGAGTTTATTGATTTGATTCAATTAAAAATTAAACTAATTTTTTGCTAAATAAAAAACCTAAGGCTCACTTTGTTTTGCAGAAAATATTTTCCTGAAAAAATATTTTCTTCATTTTTTGATATTTGAAATATTTTGAAAAATTAGTTAACGATAAATATTTTCATGGTCAATGAAAAATTAAACAATTTTTAAGAAAAATACTTTATATTTTCAAAACGGAAAGTTATTTTTTAAATTTTGACAAACTCGTTATAATGAAAAAAAAATATTTAAATACAAACTTGATAATCCAATGATCACTGAAACTTATTACCGACGACCATCGATAACCATCGCTGAATGCCGTCGACCACCGATCACCGGCGACCACTAAATTTATCATTTTTATGTATATTTTTTTTATCATATTTAATAATAAAATTTTAAAAGTATAAAATTCTTATAAGTTTAAATATATTTATAATCTTACAAATTGAAATTTTTAATATTTTTTAACTAATTTTAATATTGTAATCAAACAACAGAAAATTAGTTTTTTTTTAAATATTTTTTCAAAAAAATATTTTTTTTAAAAAATATTTTCTAAAAATAAGTTATTTTTTGCGAAATAAATGAAGCCCTAAAATTATGAATATTAAAAAAATTAAATCAAATTAATTATTTTTATTTTATTGATTTTCAATTAAATCGTTTCAAGTGACAAGTACAACTACTAAAAAACGTCCAAACAAATAGGTAAAAAATTCATCCTCACGTATAAGGGAATAACCACATTATAGGTAAAAAACTCGTCCTATCCTATCACTCCATCTGTCTCAAATCAAGTCGAATATTTTCAATTTTTCATGTTCTTTAATTAAATTATTTTACATTGTTATGTTTAAATATTTATTTATACTTTTTTATATATTAAATTCTACTCATACATACTATATAAACAAAAATGAAATTAAAAAATATATATAATTAATCAATTTAAATTTCTTTTAATAAAATTGAATCCAATGAAAACTCGAATTTCAACTCATATTGAAAATTAAAAATTTATATCCTACGCATTATTAAATAGCCACCTCATTTGAGTTGAATATCCAAGCAGGTAAGTCTTCATCATGTAACTCATAGCATGATAGTTCATGGAGAATGATGATCCTGAGAAGCACTGTAATATTTGCTTCTTTTTTTTTTTTTTCCCCTCTCTTTTTTGTTTATCGTTTATTCATTTTCCAAATTTCAAAGAACTAATCAAAGACTCCTTATTGACCCACAAGCATACGTGGCTAATGGTGATTGGATGAAAATGTATAAACCCATGCAAGGTGCCTAACACTCTTTCTCTCTCTTCATTGTCGGAAGTGGCGGCAAAATTCTTTTTGACACCTGTCATCACCACCATTAATATTTCTTTATTTTTAATTAATAAAAAAATTAATATATAAAACCAGAATTTGTATTTTGGACTAATATATTTAAAGTTAAATCTTACTTATACTGATTTATATATATAAATATATTAAGATAAGAACATATGAAGTAAAACTCGATAAAAAATAAATAAAAAAGTTATATTAATTAAAATATTTCATTACTCATTAATTTGATGTACGAGATCCACTTATACATTTAGTGTAGGCAAAAATTTTTCTATATAGAGATCTGTTTGCCTTGTAAGAAATGAGAATACTAATTTTCTCTAATAATTTCTCCCTATTTTTAGGTCAAAATCTTATAGTGTGAGGAGAGCATCTCAACTCGAAAAACATATTAGATACCTTTTTATTTAATTTTAATTAGATATGATCATAATTTGAAATGACTAGTTTAATTCCGAAAATATACTGAATTAATCAAGTAATAAATTCTCACATTTTAGTCTTAATTAATTAGATATGTTTACAGTTAGAGATTATCCATCAATCTAACAATTATTATATCTAAATTGTAGTAGAAGATAAAATCAAATACAAAAAATTCTAAAAAATGCAATAATGTTAGAATTAGGTATTTATTTTTTTTAAAAAAAATATTAATATATATGATAATGTCTATTACAGAATTTTACAATGTGTCAATCATATTCATATATAATATATAGGACAAATAAATGTTTAAATAAAGCTTAATATAAAATTAAAAAAAAATTCTATAACTGATGCTAATACTTAGAGATATAATTAATATAATTAACAATTTAACATAATACTAAAAGTTTGGATTTGTTAGGTGATTTTTAGTTAACTTATTATTGTCGTGAAGACAACCAAAACCATAACGTAACTTTTATACAAATTCTTGGTGATTAAGTGAAATGTAACTATTTCCCTCCAAAAAAAAAAAAAAAAAAAAAAAAAAGTGAAATGTAACTAATTATTATGCTTCTTTAGTATGTAAAGTTATGTTTAAAAAAAAAAAAAAAAAATTAAATGTTTGGTACATGAGAATTTTTAATTTTAATATTAAAATGAGTATATATAAAGTAACCTCCCACTTGGTAATCCCATCTTAGGTTGAAAAGTAGGTTTTGTACTCCTACAATTCTTGTTTTTTTTTTTTTTTTTTTTTTTTTTTTTTTGCCAAATTACAATTATTGTTCTTATTATATATTTTAAGGACCAAACATGTGAAAAAACCAAGTCTCAATAATATGCTAACCTTCAATTTAATATAATTCCAACCTAATTTTGGACCGAAACCACTATTTATATCGGTTAGAGTATTTTTAAAGAACTCTTTACTTAAATTAAACTCTTTATAATAAAGAATCATCAAATAAAAAAAAGACTACAATAATATATTTATCTTTAAAATATAAATTAAAATGTTAGTTTGACTTTTTTATGAAATAAAATAAAATGAAAAACAAAATATAAAGAATTCATTGAATTTAAGTAAAATTTTCTATTATTTATATTCAAATATAAGCTAAGATGCTATTTAAAATAAAAAATACCCTTTAAAGATGCTCTTAAGCCCCGCTCTTCAGAATTTTTCTTTTTTATTTATGCCTTTTATAAAAATTATATATTCGAAAATGAATTGATGGAATTAAATTTAAAAAAAAAAATAACTTTGTAAGATTTTTTTTCTAACTTGTGGTCATCTTTTTTCTATTTTAAAACATTAAATAATAAAACTTTTCTTTCACATTTGAGAAATAAAGACAAAAAACAATAACCATACCAAATAAATCTTTAATTTTTTTTTTTTTTACTTTAATCTAATTTCACAGGTAGTCAAAAAGTAATTGAGTTGTGATTGATTATTTATCTAATAAATAATAATAGGAGATGACAAATCTTAACAATTCCTCCCCTTTAAACATTTTAAATTAATACACTACATAAAATAATACTTTTTTTTTTTTTTTTTAATTTCTTTTGTTCATGTAGCCTCTATTTCTATTCCAACTCTTTAGGAAAATTATGGCGCTTCCATGATTGGCCCAGATAATGTTAAGTGTTTTTTTTTTTTTTTTTTTTTAAATTTTTAAATTTTTTTAATTTAAAAGTTGCAGTCATTATCATAAAATTTTGATTTTGATTGAACCCTGATCACTTCAAAATAAAGTATTTATTGCAACCGACACCTAAATCATTTCAAAACCATATTTGGACGTTTTCAGGGATAATGAGCCAAATAATTGAATCAAGGCTCTTTTTCTTTTCATTAATACCTTCGGATGATAAAAATTTAAATTCGAACCAAATCACTTGTTTAAATTATTAAGATTAAGTAAATTTAAATTTAATTTAAATATCTAGTGAAATTTATCTGTCTAAAAATTTAATATTTTAAACTTTTTTTCACCTAATTATTTCAAATCTATTATCTCTAATCTAAAATCTCTATTTTTTTTAATTTTAAATTTTAAATTTTAAATTTCTTACGCTCCCTAAATAAGAAATTTTTAAATTTATAGATTTTAAATCTATGTATCCAATCGCATTCTAAAGGTAATGGTGTAGTTAATGCACAAGATAAAAAGGACAGCGCTAAGTACTACATCCAAGCATTTCTAAAAGTTCTGAGCAGAATAAGCAGATCCTGAAGAGCCACAAGCAATTCGGTCATTTCTTGAGTTAATATTGATAAGTAGTAATTCATTTGGTCACCACAATAATTTCAAATAATCAGCTCGTCAATGATTCTCGCCTGCCATAAGAAGACAGGCAGCATTGATGCTGAAGGCAAATTACATTGTAATTTATTTGAAAAAAAATTCAAAGTGAAAGTATCATTTCCCAAAAATGAAAGTAAATTGCATGAGCTCATGTGAAACTTTCGTTATTTCATGTAAAGAGTATATAAAAAAGAATAATATGATGGAAGTAGAAAAAAGACACAAAGTTAGAGTTTTACTGGTATCCGCAACCCATCGTAGCTTAGTTGTACATCAAGCCCTTCTGTCTCCATCAACTTCAGAAGATATTCATTAACCTTTTCATGATCCATAAGGTGCATCATACCTTCACAAGAACAAAATTGAGAGAAACAAGTTATTTTGTGTAGAATAATAATACTCTTATCTGAAAATGGAGATTAAACTCATTAATAAATGGTATATTATAGGGTCATTTGAAGACCTTCAAAATGGACTCGACTACGTCAAGCGAGGCATGAGCAGAACTAGTTACGATTCTTGATGGAAAAGCAGAGATGCTTATACATACCAGTGAAAAGTGTTCTCTTCGGTTGAATTTTTCGCACTTCGTCTAATGCCTGAACAGAAAGTTGAAGTAAGCATAGAATCCTAATAACTCAAATTTCAGTATCAGAAAAGGCAATGCATTTCTTTCTTTTGGTAAGAATTTTATCAAGAGAGAAAGAAAGAGGTTACAATTTGTTAATTTTTTTTTAATCAACGTAAAGTAACAAACAAAACATAATGACAACATTACAAATATGTTATTCTTTTTATCATACCCTTGGAAGTCCAAAATGAGTTGAAGAAGACCGATCAGGCCTCAGAGCATCCTGAAGAAATTAGCTGAGATATAAGCTGAACAAGAAGTATATGAATGAAGCAATAAAAAATGGTAAATGCATATGTGCATGTGCATGTGCCCGCATTTGTGCATGCATGCATGCATACGAGAGAGAAAGAGAGAGAGAGAGACCAAAATCAGAACTTCACAGTTCTCGATTAGTGGATAAGTTTCTTCAGGTATCTCACTTACATCACTGCAAACGAAGGATTAGCTCCAGAATGTAGGTAGACAAGTAAACAAAGTGATTTTCCAAAACCCTGTGATGCTTAGAAGCAATACCTGATGTAACATATGTTACCAAAGCGAAAACCAAGGGAACGATACCCATGACCATGCCACACTGGTAAGGGAGTAAACTGAAGCAAAGCATGATTAATGAAAATGGTTCACCTTAGAGAAGAAAATATTTAGCTTTTACACGTAACATCATGAAGAATGATATTGTACTAAAAAAAATGAAAATATACTCCATTCCAAATTATGTTGAGCGTAGGTTAGAAAGTTCAAAGAATTATGAGATCAGATCACATGCCCTCCAAGGGAAGATCACACAAGTAATTGTGAAAGAAACAGTGCCAGAAGACAATGAATTTTGCTGAACATTCTAAAACATAATAAGACTGGTCAAGTAAAGATTAAAGCAGTGCTTTTTCTGTGGCAGAAAACCAGCATTCTAACTAATTTCTCTAGACCTGCATATCCATCCATACACAACTACTAATATGCTGTACAAAATATGTCAATAACAAACTGGCCAATTTTCCAAACTTAAGACTAAATGATAACTGAAAGAGATCATTCATCAGCCATCATTACTCTCATTCAGCTGTTCTATTAGATGCTGGATTAGCAAATAGCTAATATTAGCCTGGTTGCTAAAGAACTTCAATGTTTTGAGAGAATAATGTGATCATAAAGTTCATAACTCCACCCAAACCACAAAACCTAACTCAATACTATTTTTCCTGTTTTCTGGTGATGTTCCTAAAACTGACAAGTCTTGCACATCTGCAATCACAACATACCTAAAGGTGAATTTTTCAACGATATAATTAAATTCTTTTTTTATTACATAGTTATAGCAGATGGTCAGTAAAGAGAGAGTCTTTTCTCTTCTAGTAAGCTTTATAACATGTTTGGAAGTTATAATTGAAAATTATAAAACTTTATTACTTCAAATTGAAAATCAAAGCTTTATAACATGTTTACCATGGCATTCAAACATAAAAAGATAATCCATTCAATACCAACTGGAAAACTTATTGTTACCTTCAAATCACATGCAACAAATGGCTCCTCATGTATGATGTTAAATTGTAACTCTGAGACAGCAGCACCAGGTATAATCACACTTGTATCCACCAAATAATAATGAGTCTTCTTCATCACCTGAATTGCTTTGACCATCAAAATATCAGTTCTGAGATTTATATCCAATTAAAATCAGTTGATAAAATCAACGATTTCTGCAAAGTAATTTTAACATCCAATCATCGATCAATCCAGAAAACCTGGCATGTGTTTTATCCAATTAATAGCTAAACAGTATTTAATGAACCAGTCCAAACTAATGGTCATATTAGGAGGGGAAGAAAAACAAATAGATGGAGATATATATAATGATCGCTCTACAGTCTACAACACAACCAGAAACAATGAAGTTAAAAAAATACTTGGAATGAAAACTAAGCACAAACTCTCACTTCTCCAGGTCTGTGACCTGAGGCCAGGATAAGAATTTCTTGAAATAATTTGTTCTTGAAAATAATTTGTTCTTGAAATAATCATTACATTAGATTAAATGCACTTGCTATGCACTTAGTATGATGTTACCAGCTTCAGACACAAACTCAGATACAGAAAAGAATAGAAAAATCTATAAAACGAAGGCAGAACTGTATTTTTTTTTACCTCAAAATCACGTTGTGCAACATAGATTGGTACAGAAGGCTGGACGTTGTTTGTCCAATCCCTAAGATCATCCAGGCCTGGGGAAGCAATTTAAGCAGAAAAAAGGGCCCTCTTTGGTGTCAGATAACATGTGGGATTCTATTTGAAAAAGGAGAAGAAGAAATTTCAGGCATTGTCTTAATATTACTTTTCTTTTTACAAAATAACATTAGAAAGTGTTAACGTCAGAGACCTCCAATTGCATCAGCATGAGAATGAGTAATAATAACCGCATCAATTGTTCTTAGCCTGACAGAAATGCAGCTAGTTACAAAAAGGCATATACATGACTATAGATGTAAACTATATAAGAGAACCAGCAAAGAACTATCCAATAAGCCCCCCACCCTCCACCACTTCTTTGAACTATTAGAGACCTTAAAATACAAATTAGCATCAGAATAAAATAATAAACTGAGTTACTGAACAGTGCAAAGGATTTAGTCTCTAACATGTGTTAAAACGGGAGTGATGGCACACCAGCAAAATATCCTAAGCATTCAAGGGAGAATCCTAGTGCATGTTCTATTTTAACTCAAGACTCAAGGCTGAAGTTTTTCAGTCGTTTTCATGTTCCAATGGCCAATTACTATGTGTAAATAAACAACTAGGAACTTCACAATAACATAAGATTAATTTATACACAATCAAATAGTTGTTCATGTAATGCATACAACCAAGAATAAGAAACAACTCATGATCAAGAGGAATACAAAAATTAGAACAAAGGAGAAAAAAAGCAAGGAAATAGGAATACGAGTGCTCCATTGCATTTCAAATACACACAGAAAAGATGTTGGTTGCCAAATAGGATTAAGGGCACCACTGTTGAAATCCTATTATCCTAGTAAGTGGAGAATTTTCATTAGAATTTAAAATTCCTAAAGAGAAACTTATATCATGATATCTGGATCTTATCCCAGATATCCTGAATGAAATAGTTACTGATCATGATGGACCAACTAATATCATCATGGAACCCAAAGGTGATAGCTTAAGATATTGAAGAATATAAAAAAAGAATGGAAACTAACCCAAATGTAGGAAACCATCGAAGAGCACTGTGGTAGAAAAATCTGCAACATAGAAGTCGCAATAAAAAGTTTGATTAAAGTATAAAGGGTAAAATGAAATTTTAACATTGATAAATAAAAATGAATTTCCATACATAGGAATCATCCTTACCTAAGTAGAACTTAGCATTGGATCAAGATTAAAGTAGCCATTTAAAATTTCTACAGGAAAATAAATTAGCCAATCGAGAACTATCTGTCACTTACTTGCCAGCATCTATTAGAATGTTGTGTCCTCCACCAGGGACAGAATAACGAATAAGGAGGCTTGTGTTCAGTCTCTTGTTCTTATTACCCGGTTCCACAGCTTTTGAGCACACCTGAGAAACCAAGGAGCATTTGAAGCCTTGAAACAATCAATGCAACTGGTAGAAATTTTAAACAATCACTTCATATACAACAAAGGAAACTGAATTTAATGTTAAAAAAGTATGCAAAAATACCGGACATTTCTTTGAAGGATTAGTAAGGCAGCTGAGACGTGGAATCCCTTCACTAGTTCCTGTCCCCATGAATATAATTTCAGATTGGTCTATGGGTGACTGTGCATCAGCATTTCCACTTGCATCTGTAATGAAATATAGAACTCAACTCATTTAATGCCATGATAAACTGCAAACAGCATGGCAATATATGCAAGTGGAGTCCATCAACATTTGTACTATTGGCAGAGACAAACCACCAACAAGTTTCAGACAGTATCTTCATTTCTCACAGATGCACCAAACTATTGAGCTAATTGATTTTTAGTAACCAAATGTTCATTTTAACAAGCTTTTCTATGCAAAAGAAAGGAACAGAAACACATAGAGAACAATGAAGAGTAAAAGAAAAAGCATTACTAACCCAGCTTTCACACTTTGGCACTCTAAACATATTAAAGTTAAACAAACTATAGACTCTAAACCGACATTTCCAAATGTCATCAAGGATCAGAAATAGCCAGTGGATAAGGAAGAGCAACAAAATATCTTCAGTTCCAAAGTACTCCCATCTTCTAGTGCTTGAAGCTTTATCATTTTCTTATATTGTTTTGACAAATATGAAAATAAATACAACAAATTTTCAAAATCTTTACTAGGGCTGAGCACGGGACTCGGAGATACCGAACCGTACCGAAAATCCGAACCAATAATATCTAGAACCGAAAAATATCCGTTGACCGTTTGACTTTCTCCGAACCGAACCATCCGGATTTTTTTTTTTGTACGGTTCTGGAAATTAGTAATTATCCATACCGAGAACCGTACCGAACCATCCCAAACCGAAGAATCGAAACTAGAACCGATTTAAAGGGTTTATATATATATATATATATATTGCAACTACTAATTTGAAAATGAAATTTTATAATTAATAAAAATTAAATTTACTTATACATTATTGAATTTCTTTAAATGTGTTGCTAATTCAATATCAATGTGTGTATGTATATATATATATATATATATAAACACACATTTTGATATTGAATTAACAACACATTTAATTAAATTGAATAATGTATAAGTAAAATTTAATTTTTAATTATTTAAAAATAAAAAATCTTCAAATTTTCGTTTTGTCCCGTTCCATACCGAACCGTCCCGAACCGTCCCATTAGACCCGAATCTCCGTTCCGAACTGTCCCAAAAAATCGGGATGGTTTGGTACGGAGATTTTTCCTTATGGTTCGGTTCCGGAGATTTCATTTTAAAAATCTCCGAAGTTCGATTCGGTTATGGAGATTTTCAAATTTCCGGATTCCCCCGAACCGTGCTCAGCCCTATTCTCTACAACTTCCAAACAAAGGCAGAAACAAGAGGGAAAAAAAAAAAGAGTGAATGATAATGAAACAAATTACATCATCATGGAAGCAAACAACCGAATAATCTATCTACAATCAGATACCTTATGCCATGTGCAAAACAAGATGTCAAACACAAATCAAACTGAATATAAACATAAAATGCTTGTTATTTAGCCCCATCAATGTTATCACTGTCAAATATTAAAAGATAACTCCCACTATGAGCCTATTTGATATTGAGGTTGAAACTACTTTCCAAAAAAAAAAAAACACAATTTAAATGTTGGAAAAAATAGTTTGGGAGTGTTGTTCAACTGTTTTGAAGCTTTTATAACTAGAACATATAAAATTCACCTTAAAAACAAATTTAATTATCTCTAATCAATATTTTTAATTTAATGTTTTCTCAATAGCAGCTTGATTTTTAATGTCAAACAGAACCTAAATGTACATAAGACCAAGGAAAATTAAAGAAGCATAAAAGCACTAGAAAATGGCAACTAAAAAGCTAATGGAATCCTTTTTCTTTCCCTAATTTGAAACATGTTAAAACTACTGATGTAGTAAAGAATTTGTAAATGCACATAAATAAGATTACAGATACCCCATAAAATTCCATTGACAGTTACCATAAATCAGTGATGTTTGAACTTAAACCACGTATTCTATAAGTGATAAATACCCATTTGATGTAACAAAACATCCAATAAAAAATACGAATAAAAAGCACAGAAATGTAACCCACATAATATATGCAAGACAGAACATACTTGAAATAAAGCAAGCTCGCAAAATCCTCTTGAAAGAAGAAAACCCATTTGTAGAAAGTGAAAATGGAGAGAACCCATTTCTCGAAAGTGAAAGTAAAGGGCTCTGGAAAGAGAATTGGCGCCTGTGAGGTGCAAAACTAGCTAGAGAAGGAGATACACGAATTGTACCTAGAAATTGAACCATTTTTTCGAGTAAACTCCAAATTTTTTGGATTTTTTAACTTTTGATTTTTAAAGTTATTTGAAAGTAAATAAAGATTTTGAGAAGAAAAAGAAAATAAGCTTTTCAGATGCCAAAAAAGGTCGCTTTTGGGTTCATAGGCTGTGGAGTAGAGAAGAGTCAGGAGACCATTCGCTTTTGCTTTGAAGACAGAGCAAACCACGTTGACCGCGAATCCGCGATTGCAGTAGATTCTTTTTTCTTTTTTTTGGGTTCATAGTAGGCCCAATGGGCCTTTTTAATGTTTTCTTTTACGAAACAAAATTTATTTTTGGCCTTTACGTCCATTCTTTATTGGGCTCTCTTTGAGCCCGAAACCTAACTAAAAAATTTTGATTTTTTTTTTTTTTAAAAATTACATTCTCTGCCCAATTTTTTGAAATATTAACATTTATACGCTTCTTTTAAAATTTTTAGTTTTTTGCTAATTGATTTTTAATTTTTTACGCTTTTCAATCTATTCCAATTAATTTTTTACAGTTCTTATCTCTCACTTTCTTATGTTAACTTATGTTTTGAGATTTTTTTTTTTCTTCGTAATCTGCTTATTGTCACATAGTTAATATTTGCAGAATTTGTTTACCTTCAATATGAGGATGAAGAGAAACTATTTACCTCTACATTAGCTCCACTGGAACAACTAAGGTTTTGAATGTTCTTCATTTTATCTAGCTTTCCTTTGTCTGATGAGTATTATAGGATCCTTACAAACCTCCATAATAACTTAATTGTCCTTGGCAAAATGCTCCGTTTTGCGGCAGTCTCACCTTCAGGTGATTTAGATTACACTCATCACATGTTTGATCAAATGCTCCAACCAAATTCTTTATTCTATAATATCATTAATTAAAAGAAGGTATATTTACTGTCAAAACAATAAGAAGAAAATCCAAATAAAAAGTAATCAATTAAGATATATTATTATTAAGCCTTATTACTGGTGCTTTTTTTTTTTATTTTGGATGACTTTTTTGGTTTGTTGTTAAATTTTTATTTTTCATGTTATGTTTTGTAGATGAACCTTAAAGGTGTTGTTCTATTCGATGTCATGATGCAGTTGAGTGAAGGTGGTTAGAGAGCTTTTTTGTTGGCTAGATTAATTTTTTTTATTATGTAATATTTTTATATTTTTAACTGTCTATTTATGTATGGGATGGATTATCTTAGTTTAATACATTTTATGTTTTTGGTTGGTTTAATGCATTTTATTTGTTTTTAGTTTTTATTGGTTTTATTTATATACTAAAAATCAGCATTAGTATTGTTAAAATACTATAATTTGAGAGAGATGATGGAACAGTTTGATTAGTATTGTTAAAATACTGTAATTTGAGAGAGATGATGGAACAATTTGAGAATTAAGTTTTCTTTTGGCTGATCAGAGATTGATTTGTAGTTGATTACAGGTTGATTATTGGTTTTTGCGTATTTTAGCATTAGTAAAATACTGGTTCTTGTTTGGTTGATCAGAGGTTGATTGTGTTTGGTTACAGGTTAATTGTTGTATAATATTTAGTTGATTTTGTATCATTTTATTATTGTACAATGTTTTCTCAAATTTTCTTTTCTATATAATTATTTTTTTTATATTTTTTTTTTCAGTAGAGAGTTAGTCATATTTTTTGAAATAAATCCTAGATGAGGTTTATAATTTCTAGAAAAAATTAAGTTGAGATAAATTATATTTTTATATGTGGTTGATTATGTTTATATTTTAAGTTTATTTTGTTGTACTATTGCCCTGATATTGTGTTTTATAGTATATATATTTATAGTTGATTTTGTTTTAGTTTTATGTTTGGTTGATTTTTCTTTTATTTTAAGTTGCTTTTGTATGAGTTTTTGGTTTGAAGCTCATACTTTTCTACAATGGAGCTTTTGTTTGTGTATTGTAATTGATTTATTTCTCAATTTTGATAGTAGTTGATTTTGTACTCTTGAGTCCTATGATTTATATGGAGAATGTAAAAATTATCATTTGTTGTCCTTTCCCTCTGTGAGAATTACCTGTGATTTACTGCATTAGCTATGAAGAATGTAATTTGAATTCAAAACATAATATTTAGCTTGTTTCAGGCAACTCTTATTCTTACTCCTCTATCCTTATTGACCATAACACAGATGTTAATTCATGATGACATAAGGAAGGTTAAGTCCGTTGTGAATTGTGAGTATGAAATTGCTATAAATAATTCATCTGACTCTAGTTTAGTGGGCATTGAGCTTTTTCAAAATATAGTTGAACATTGTTTGGTTTAAACTGAAAAAGTAACAGAATTAATGCTTTTTAACTTTTTTCAGGTTAATATTTTAAATTTGATTCAATTCATTTTGATTTTTTTGAATTTTGGTATGCAAAAAGTAATAGAATTTAATTATTATAATCAAATTGAATTCAATTCATTTGTGTAAATTTTCCAATCGAATTTGCTAAGTGGGAATACAGTTTTAGATACTACTTTGGACAATAAGCCCAATCTAACATGAACACTTCACAAGTTGTTAATGTTACCTTTTGCATGATCGTTGATGGAATTATTATTGGGAAATAGCGGGACAACAAACAACAACAAAAATAGAGGGACAACAAACATCAGGAAGTAGGTGAGCGTACAAAAGAAGAAAAAAAAAAAAAAAAAAGGGGAGAGTGTAAAAAATCTATATTGAGAGTATATTTATAAAATCTTCTAGTTTTTAGGCACTTGTGTAAATTTCCCTTTTTTTTTTTTTTTTTTTTTCTTATTTAACCTATAGATTTGATAAAGCAATAGCATTGGACCAACTCACAAGTTGTTTTAGGCTGTGTTTAGATGGTGAAATTTGAAATTTATCATTTTGGATGGTATATAAGATTTAAAATTTTAAATACTTATATTTAAAATTTGATTGTTTTGATGAGAATAGTGAGAATTTAAAATCCAACATTTAAAATTGATTTTTAAAAGAAAATTAATTAAATATTTGTTTTTGCCATTTAATTGACATACTTATTTTTGATAAATTATTAATATAATTTTATGAAATAAAATATTTAAATTATATTTTTTTTTATAATTAAACTATTTTTAAATTTTTGTTAATTTATGATATAAAGTGATAAGGGACAAAAAATACCGAACTAAATCAGAATTATAATGGGTCAGGTCCAGCTGCCTAATCTACCTAAAATCCAAATATTAGAAGGATAAGGTCAAACAAACATGCAAATAGTCATCCTAATCCAAACTGGTCAAGGAAATCCATACTCAACTCATGTAAGGATATATCTCTTATAAATACCTCAAAGATTAAGCTTCACAAGTATGAGCACTAATTCGATAATTTGAATTACTTCAATTACATTCTCTCTCAAACAATTACTGACTTAAGCATCGAAATCTCTCCCGGGAGGTCAACCCCTGGGAGTCATTGACTCGCTTTTTTTCTGTTTACAGATTCTATCTCTTCGAGGAACCCATAATCAACAGTATTTTGTGAAATTAGACTCATCAATTTCCTTTACACTTTAATTTTCTCAAATACCAACAGGGCCATGAGACAGAGTTCGACTATGACGACAGTGGGGGGTATTTTTAGATGCTCAAATGGGAGGTGGCTTAATGGTTTTATGGTTAATATTGGAGTATGCTCTGTTTTAGCTGCTGAATTATGGAGAGTTTGGCATGGCCTTCATATTGCTTGGGGGAAGGGGTACAAGAAAGTTATAGTCGAATGTGATAATATTGGTATGGTGGACAATATTACGAAGAGAGAAAACCACAGTATAAGGAACCTTGTGTTGATCCAAGACATTAAATGTACGATGGGATGGGATTGGGAGCTGCAAATCGTACATGTGTACCGTGAAGGAAACCGGTGTGCTGATCACCTTGCTAATATAGGGTTTGGTGCTCCGTTGGGTTGTCATGATCTCACCGATCCTCCACCTAGCAATCTTAATATGTTAATGCATGATAGTATAGGAGTTTCTTTGGCCCGTATGTGCCCCATGTAATTTTTCTTAGGCTTGTTGCCTCCCTTTAATGAAAAAAATATATGTACATATTGTTGTATTAAACATATTTTTATTTTATTACTAAATTATTGGATGCGTGTTATTCTTGAAATCATTGCATTACCGACATCAAGTCTTTCACAAAACGCAGATAGCAAACAGTGAAGTTCCAGCAGTCCAAGTGGGGTGGAACAACCTTGCCACGCCAACTGTGTAACCATTCCCAAAATAAATGCAACCATAGCTTGCTGATACGCCTCCATAAACTGTAGCTCCAGAATTATATGACCATACGATCCTCCCATCCCTTGTATCCATTGCATAAACTGGGCCATTAGGAGCTACTGATCCAGCAAAAAGTAGCCCATTCACTACTTTCACTGGTCCTTGGGCTGTTTCATTGCTTGGGTTTGCTGTTGACCATAATATTTGGCCAGTATTTGCATCCAAAGCCACCCATCCCCCGGCTGTAGTTGTCTCGTTAGAGGGTGCCAGAGTGAAGTTCTTCCGGTCACTGTTGGCAATATTTGTTTACACTGTCTTCCCATCTGTGGCTGCACCCCATTGCCCTCCTCCCTCGTAGCCGCCTGGTCCTGCCAGCTACACAACACAAAATTTTTTAAGTTATGTTTGATGTGCTGTAATTTGAATATAATTTATTGAATAGTTTTAGTTCAAAATTAGTGAATCTTTGAACAAGCTTATAATCAGGAAAATATCTTTATTCAACTCTTCTAACCAATTAGTTACAGTGGTATTTATATACACATACTAAGATAGTGTTTGATAAAACTAAAAATTAAGTGCTGAATTTTAAGTACTTAATAATATAAGTGATATAGTTTTTAAAATGTAAATTATTTAAAATTTTAATTATGTATTGTATTCAGTAGAAATTTTATGTTAAATATTTTAACTTACCATTTTAAATGGTTTTTAATTTAATTGAAAATTTTAAGTTGAGATTATTTTATATTATCAAACCATTTTAAAATTAATAAGTGCTGAAAATATTAAATTAAGTAATAAGTTGAGATATCAAATATCTCTAAAACTAACAAACTAAAAGAATGTATTATTACCATGTCAACTAAGTGAATTAACTAGAATAAGCCACTGAGTAAACATAACTTAAATTAGTTTTAACACTCTTCAATCTTTTATGCCAAAATTAGTTTTCAGCCTTGGAGACCTCCAATACCATCAAAGGCTCATTGGTATAGTTTTTCTTAAGAATTAATTAAGTCAAACCCGCATATATTTTTTATTTCTTTTGAAAATTTTCAGATTAATTTGAATTCGAGAATATTTAGCATTATTATTTGAGGTTAATTGAAAAAGTACAAAAAAAGTGATGTTTGAAAAAGTGTTTGTCACATGTATCATTATTAGAAGTTTTGTTGGGGTTAGTTGCACTCTGACTTGACTATTTCTAAATAAACACTCTTTCTAACTAATGAGTTTTGCTAGGTTTAAATGCTTACTTTGGACCAAACTATAGCACCAGTATCACGGTCTAAAGCCCAAGCAAATCCACTCTTTTGTACAGCAACCACAACGTCACGTCTAGTTCCATTAGCAACTATGCTAAGAATCATAGGAGCTTCAGCAAAGTCAGCATCAATATTAGGACCTGGTGGACAATCAGGATTGTTAGGAATCAAACAAGCAAAAAAGAACACATCATATCCGCCCAATTGCGTAGCCCAAGCAATTTCCCCAGTGTCAATTTTAAGAGCCAGCATTGAATTGAAATGGATATCTGGTCCAATGCATTGATCAGGTTGAGTTGGTGGTGTTGTCTGATTATTTTGTCTTTCTTGACATTCTAAGACTTCACGAGGAGCTGTGTAGAGATTCCCAGTTGCCACATAAACTAGTCTTCTATTTGTGTCAATTGAAGGGCTGCTTCCCCATATGGCAGCTCCTGCGTAGCCTCCCAATTTACCTCCATTGTCGGGAAGCATATAGGTTCGCCATTGGATTGCTCCTGTTAGAACATCTAGCTTTGCCATGTTGCCTCGGAATGTGCAACATTGACTCGCTGGTAGTGCTACTTCAAGTGATGATACTCCAACATAGAATGCTCTAATTGAAAGAAATTATAATAAAAACAGAATCAGTTATAAAATCAAGGATTGAAAATTTCTTGTATAGATAGTGTCTATTCTACAGGAAGAGATTAAAACAAACCAAAAATAAAATTTAACATATAACAGGAAAGAGATTAACTAACCCCTGGTAAAAAGTTCCAGATTGTGTGATGACAGCTCGAGGACGAAGATCTAGCTGAGTAAACCAAACAAGTCGCCCAGTTGATCGAGTAACAGCAATCACAACAGCAGGCCCATAAATTCCAACAATCAAGAGGTTATTACAAATTGTTGGGGTTGCTCTTGATACTGTTACATTTACAGTGATTCCTGTGCCCTTTAGTCCTGTTAATTGAGTCAGATTTTTCTCCCATATAAGACGACCATTGAGAGCGTTCACAGCATACAAATTACCATTCCATGATGGGAAATACACTACTCCATCGGCTATTGCAGGAGTAGCCGATATGTCTCTACCAGCAAAAAAAATCCATTTCAAACGCAGTTTTTGAACTGTTAATCGGTTAATTAACACCTCTTCACTTGCACTCCTTGTATTTTTTATGTCAGCTCCATGATTTAGCCACTGAAACCCACATTCAATATTAAGTACATTACTTATAGTTATAAATTAATTGAAATTAGCTTGATTAATTAATTATGTATTGTCACTTACAGTTGCAGAAGTAATATCCACCATTGAAAATACACATAGAACAATGACAAGGAAACTAATAATGATGCCATGGTACTTTTGGATACTCATCTCATAAAAAGTCATCTTTCTTAATTCAAGAAATGAAAACATTTTGAGGTCAGTTCATATACATTTCCTTTGAACATCTAGAATTAATTATTTATCAGAAGGTCTTAATTATTAATTTGACCTCAATTGCTACTTAAAATGGTGGTGCTACCTAGCTATTTTTTTAGTGTATGGGTATGCCTTGGTTATTAGTTGGAGTAGGGTCTGCCAGCCACCCCACATCCTACTCGAGCCCCATCTAGCTATATGTATGCACATGATCTATACTTGTAAGTAAAAGAACAAAATTTGATACTAATACTCGCATAACTTAAAATTTTTTAAATATTTATTGCAGTGTTGATAGGTGATATAATAAAATCAAATTAAGTCCAACTTAACAAGATAAAATATTCAAAATATTTGAGCTCAATTTTTGAGCATTGGAAAATGAGGGATTCAAATTTAAGTTTATTACTCATATTATTTATGCACTTACCACTAAATTGTGTTTATTGCCCTCATATTAATATTTAAATATTATATAATTTAATAACATAAAATATACTTAAATATAAATATTTAATTAAACTTTCGGAGTCATTCAGATTAAATATTATAATATTCAAACTCACGATTTGAATTATTTGAGTTGAAAATCAATTTGATTAAAATCAAATCAAATTCAAATATTTTAGAATTGAAACTTGAGTACTTCACTAGTTATTTAACACATTTATACTTTTATTAGTTGACTACTGATCAGCTGGCCTACTACTAGTGCAAGTAAATGATCTATAGAGGAAAGAACTCAAAGGATATACTCTCTCTATTTCTTAATAGATGACGTTTTGAGAGTTTAATTTTATTTTATATTACTAGACGTTTTTCTTTTCTTAATATACATTATTTTTTTTTTTCAAATTATACCTTTATTTATTTTTTTCCACATAAATTAGAATTTTTTTATAAAGTATTTGAAGTTTAAGAATAATACAGTCTATTTAGTTATGTAGTAATGATTATTTAACACATTATTAATTCTTGTGTAAAAATCTTAAATGACATTTATTTAGAAAACATCTTTAATTTTTGTGAAAAAATCTTAAACGATATTTATTTAGAAACGGGGAGAGAGTATATGGATTTTCTATATCCTATGATATACATTAATTGCAAGCTAAATTATGTAGGCTACTGATAAAAGCAGCAAATGCAAGGAATTGGCATTCAAAAGAAAAAAAAAAATAGTGAAATAATCCAATGACTTGTTGCAAATTAATTAGCATTGTCAAATAGTACCCTAGAGTTCCCCCAGACACTTCAGTAGGATAATAAATTTAGTAGGCCCAGAGAATTTCTTGGTTACAAAATGCACAAGTTGATTTCTTATCTCTACATATAGTGAAAGTTTATTCAGTGAATAAAGAGAAATTCATAAATTAATTAAGTTGGCCATAGAAGTGAACATAGCCAGTATTTTAGATTGGATAAATAATAATATTGCTACAAACTATAAGATTTAGCCAAGGGGACATAATGCCATTTATGTTTGATATATATCCTTCAAATCCGCCTTTTTCCATTTTGGGGATTTTATTTGAAGTATTTATCAATTTAGGTGAAAAATTTTAAAAATTTTCAGTTTAGGATGAAATTGACTCCAAAAAGTGGCAGTCTGCCAGTTTAAGACTATTAAAAATAGTAGACAGAGCTGTCTGCCTGTTAAACTGGTGAACAACCAGTCCATTCGCTTTGCCACTCTATTGTCCGCTATTTGAAATGGCGGACAACATTATGCCGAACTCCCAACAGTAATTATGCCCAAAACTCTGTTGTCCCATTTTAATTAATTTATGATAATTAATAATTATTATTATTATAATTAATATATATCTCTCAATTCTTTATAATAATTAATAATAATAAATTCTAATTAATAATAATAATAATTCTATAATTATAGTTAATAATAATAATTAATAATTCTAATTAATAATAATAATAATTAATTTATAATAATTCTAATTATTATTAATTAATAATTCTAATTAATTTATCACTTCAATTCTAGCTCTCTCTATATATATTTTAATAGTAAATATAATAATATTATTTATGATATATATTATTCAATTATATTCATTATATTATATAAAATGTGTAACTATATTTTATATTTTATGTTAACTATTATATTAATTTTAATTATATTATCTTTGATTGACCTGGCCGATTATTGCTGGAAAATAGGGCCCAGCCCAGCAAGTGTTCATAATATAACATGAAAATAAAAAAAAGGAGTCCGCCATTTCAATTGGCAGACAGAGTGTATCACGTCACCTCAATTAATTTTCACCCTAAATTAAAAATTAGTTTGAAGTTTACCCTAAAATGAGAATTAAAAAAAATTCACCCAAAAATGAAAAATAATTTAAATAAAAATCCTAATTTTGTAAAATGCCCCTTCAAATCTATATTGATTTTTCCACTTTATTTGACAATTAATGTAAAACCTTTGCAAAGCTTTTACATAGAATTTTTTTCTTTTCTTTTTGGTTTTTATCAATTTGCAAAAGGTGGAAACGAAGGGTTTGACAGAGATGAGAGTGGAAAGGGGCAGCTAGAATGCCACATAAAAAATCTACTGCTTATTATTCTCTTACCTTCACATAGTCCACAGTTCCGTCCACATTCAATACTGCCGAAAGCCTAGTACCTTTCTTTTTTTTTTTTTTTTTTTTTTCTAGCTTAAAATAAATACAAATTTATAAAAAATCTCTTCTGGTTTGGGTGATACTCCAAATCTCATATCGAAAATAGCTTCTTGTATTGATTAAAAAAAAAAAAATAGCTTCTTGTATTGATCTCTCTATATATATATAAGAGTTTTTAGCGAATTAACTTTAAAACTTTGAAATTGAGTTTTAGACCAAGTAGTCAAGTTTAATCTCATACCATTTGTTAGGTCAATAGTCTACACAAATTCGGATATTTCTATTATAATCTCTTATTCTTTTATATATATATAAAGAGAGAGAGAGGTAAATTTGGCTTCAAATGAAAATCGAATCCAAAATCTCACGTAAATTTGATTATTAGTGGTAAGTGATTTAGAGTTGTGATTTGATGGCTAAAATTTCACCTAGGGTTCTAATTATAATTTTGAACAGTTTTTCAACCATTAGATTTATGGAAGTTTAAATACTAAATATTACTTCTCAACCATTGGAGTGTATAGTTGCTAGCAAAACTCAAAAGGTATTCATCTTTCTTTCAGAACACACATGATTTATAGGGTTTAGAATGTGAGAAATTTCGAATCCAATTCTAAAGGTGTGACCGAAAGAGCACAAGAAAATTGTGGATTATGGTATAAAACTAACTCTGATATTATGTGAGAAATCTCGAATCTAATAAAAAAATTTAAGTTATTAGGTGGTGAGACCCAAATATTATATTAAGCATTGATATCTTTTATTATTTTTCTATGTGGATTCTTTTAACTCTAACAAGGATATACAAAGATTCAGCTGCTGCTGTTTTTCTTTTTTTTTTTTTTTTCTAATCTTCTGCTTTGGTAGTTCCTTTTGGCTGGTGTTTAATGATATATGATTTGCTTACCAGAAATAAAAAATTTAAAAAAAAAAAAAAAAGGATTAAAGCTCAATAAATTGATCCCTCACCTTTCTTTTTGTGTTCAATCATACTCAAAATTAACTTTAGGGTCAAATTAAGCCTTAACATTTGAATATTAGACTCATATACTTAAATACAAATATATGGGTAGAGAATAATATTAATATATATATATATATATATAGATCAGTACTGTGGTCCTGCAGTTGAGCATGTCAATCCAGATGGTGTTAGTGCTCGACTTGATGACAATCTTTGTACGTAAAAATTGCATTGTAAGGCCAAATTTTCTTGTGATAATAATACCAAATTGGAATTACATATATTAGAGTTTGGTTGGTTGCTTTCATGTGGAAGCTGAAAATGAAATTAGACTTACAGTTAGAATTCAGAGAATGGCATACAACCACTCACTTCACTATTATTCTTCCATTTAGCCCGGATTCGCGTCCAGTTTCACTTGTCACAACTTTATCTTCAATATTTCTTCCACTTTATTTTAAGAACCATGTATAGCTACACAACAACTAGAACTAGAAGGTTCCTAACTCAGTATAAATATACCACCCATTTCCTTTCCATTATTTCTAAGCAACCATGCATAGCAATAGTAAAAAAAAATCATCACCAATCAGATTTCCCCTAGAGTTCCCTTGAACACTTCATTGGGGAGGCCTTAATTATAATTTAGACGAAAAGTTTAGTCTTCCAACTGAAGTGTTTGGGGGAACTCCTGGTGTCATTTGATACAATTAATAATTTATAATTGGCATAGGATTTATTTAGCTTCTTTCTTTTTTTCTTTTTTTTTTTCTTAATACAATTGAAAGTTTTAAAAGAGAGAAAAAAAATTATCAGAATTTGAAGCTAACTTCTTGCGTATTATGTAGGATGTGGCAGGTGCTCCTTCACTCACCCAATGGCAGGATTGATTCAGCTTTGAAGTAGCATGGAGTAACTTAGCTAGGCCCTACTATAAGAGTTAATTATTCCTTTTATTTTAATATGATGAATTAGTTTATTTTCCTTGCTTTGTTTGTATTATCGATCGTAGATCATACATGCATATGTGTACTTTAGCTGCACGCATTGGACCCTAAATTTCAGAAAACATTCAATTTATATGTTTGCATCTAAGTGAATACTATAGTATATACACATGGTGTATACACCATGTTCAATAGAAAAATTACATATAAATGTAAAAAGGTATTAGTATATATATATACTAGAAAAAACAATGGACATATTCATAATAAAATTTTTAAATATCAATTAGTGACACCAACAGTATCTAAGAATTTTTATATATAGATACAACATGCTTAATTATTAAGCTGTAGTTTTTCACTTAATATATGCTTCAGAAATTTTGAAACCTAATGTTACATAATCAATTATTAGAAACATTATA
>CATKHJ010130960.1:0-30554 GCA_949750685.1 Vernicia montana | reverse complement strand
GGAGCAGGGTATTTATAGGGAAAGTGGGGGGGCGAAAAAAGACCAAAAAGGGCCTAAAAGCAGAAAAATGGAGGGCAAATTCGAAATTTCAGGAAAAAGGGTGGCGGAGCCGCGCAGGGGGCCGGCGGAGCAGCACGGGCTTGCGCGGCTCCGCAGGCCGGCCCTGCGGATGCCGCGGGCATAGCCTACGGCTCCGCGCAGAGACATGCGGAAGCCGCAGGCTTCTGCGCGGCTCAGCGTGCCTTTTCGGTTCCGGCTTGATTTTCAAGCTTTTCGGATCAGTTTTCGAAAGTTTTGGGGTTTTCGGATCAGATTCCAGGCTATTCTGAGGTCTGAAAAATTATCGGTCAGTGTCGTTGGGTCCGAAATTAATTATCGGACATTTTAGTAGTCAGTTTAGATGAAAACTTGATCAGTTTTGGAAAGGTGTTGTCTGGTACAGAAAGTCTGGTCGGGGTCGGAAAAGTGATATCGATCTGTGTTGGAGAGAAATAAATCGTTTACCTTTCGGGGGCGCTGCCCCCTTGACCCCTGCCCGCTAACCGGCTGGCGGGACCGCCGTACGGGCTCTGCATAGCGCACGAAATTTAGCAGGTGTCAAGCTGCGGTAGAAAAATGAGGGTGCAAAATTGAGAGTTCACATATACCAAAGGATCTTGTAGGTCTATCTCTAGCACCCCAATCAATCCTCAATCCTTATGAGTGATCAATCCATATTAAGGTATCTCTACTCAATTAACATAGAAACTATATCTAATTAACAAGCTAGCAATTGCTAATTAAAATAAAAGATTTTAATCTTAGAAATAAAACAATCAAAGATGAAATTAATCAAAACTTAAATTATTCAATCCATTCAATCAATAACTAGGGTTTATCAATATCTAAATAGGATACAATCAGTTCATGATAGAATTTAAAGATGAAAAATAAAGGAGAGAAGAAACAAGAAAACTCAAACCATCTATGAAAGATGTGCAGAAATCTCCTCCTTCAATCCTTGATTTCCTACTTCAAATCTATACAAATATGGATCTTTAATCTTGATTTACAATTCAATCTCTCTAAAATAAAGTTCTAAACTATCTAAGAACCTAAAGGAACCTAAAATTCCTAGCCACAAGGCTAGGGTTTCGAACTCCCTAAAGCTCTCTCCTTTTCTTCATTCAGTTTCGGTTCTTATCTCATAAAATTGGCCAAAAATCTTCAGTGGTATGCCCAGCTCTTCAGTGGTACGCTTGTACCATTTATGGGCGTACCAAATCTTGAGAAACAGTAGCTACGGTACGCCCACATCTTGAAATGGTACGTCCGTAAAATTCTGGGCGTACCATTTATGAACAGTACTGAATTAGACTTTGGCTTCTTCATGACTTTTGTAGATTTTTTTCTTAGCTTTCCAACGATGCCTAAATTGCCTCAATCGAACATTTGTATCTTAAGTTATGCTCAAAATACTCCAAGATATCCAAAGCTATCAATACACCAACTTTGCATTTGATCTTCAAAACTTTTCTTCGATTCTCTCCCAAAATGCCTCGAATTTGTGTCCTATCTTCATGATTTCAATAAATTTGATTCATGGAAACCTAAAACATGAAATTCCTATAAAAGAACTCTGGAAAAATACTAAACAAAACAAATCAAACTCAATTTAAGGATAAAATACATTAAGAACAAATGGTAGAATGTAGTCAATTAAGCACTTATCACCATGCTCATTACTCACAAAACACTTATGTCTATATGCATAATTATGAGTATGCTTAGAATGATCATATTTAACATGAGACATTTTAGCAACATTCACTTGTGTGCTAGTTGAAGAATGATCATTTGAAGAATGAGAATGAGACGCTTTCATAAAATTAGTCTTGTGTGTGCTAGGTGATGCATCATTATAGTCTAATCATTATCTTATGCAAGATGATCTTTGAGAACCTAGCAAAGCATCAAGAGTTTCTTTTCCTTTAGCAAATTTTGACAATGATGATTTCAAATCAATAATCTCATTTTTAAGAGTTTCATTTTCCCTTTTGAAATCTTCATTTTCTTTCAAAGTCTTATAAACATTTTGGGACTTCATCAAAAACTCATAATTTTCCTTTTCTAAAATGTTTTTGGATGAAGTCAAGGAAATAATTTCATTTTTCAAAAGTACATTTTCATTTTTCAAATTTTTAATTTGACTTTTGAAAATCTTATCTCTCTTTTTAATTTTCTCAAGATCATTTTGCATAGACTCTAATTCATCTAGGAATTCATTATATGAGAGTGCATCATTATCATCAATATAACCATCATCATTATAATTAGACAAGTTTAATGTTACCTAATTGGAATCATCCTCAATTGCCAAAGAGCACAAATTTGTATTTTCTTTATTGAGGTTATTACTTTATTACTCACAATTGAAAATCTCATTGCTTGTTGAGGTTGAACATTCCAAGCTTCTTTCTCTTCTTGATTGGATATCATCCTCTATAAGAGAAATGGAACACATATGATCATCCATGTAGCAACTTTGAGAGTTTTCCTCATGAGGTTCTTCATTTTGTGGGTCCTTCTCTTCTTGTTGATCATTTTCCTTCACAAGCTCATTCTCTTCACATGTAGTGTTAGTGTTGTAAATAGAATTAAGACAATCCCAAAGATCCTTAGCACTAACACATGATGCAATTTTTTAAAAGAATTTTCATTTAAAGAATTCCTTAAAATTCTCATGGCTTTGATGTTTAACAAAATTTATTTTTAATCATCAGCATGCCATTGATTTTTGGGTTTGATAATCTAAACACCATTTTCAACAATATTCCATAAACCAATATCATCACTCATGAGAAAATTTTACATACTTGGTTTCCATAACCAAAAATCACTATTATCAAAGAATGGAGGTTTATTTAATGAAAAATCTTCTTTTGAAAAAAAAACCCATTTGAGGTTGCCATAGATCAACTCTTAGACAGTTAAATCTTTTATCAAGAGCACCAGCTCTGATACCAATTGTTGTCCCAAGTATAGCAATTCTAAAGGGGGGTGAATAGGATTATTAAAAATTCTAATGCAAATAATCACCCTAAATGCAATATGTAAATCAATTAAAATACATTTAATAATAATAAAATGAATAAAGAGAAGAATGAGAAAACTTAGCCAATTTTATAGTGGTTCGGAGCCAATCTATTCTCCTACGTCCACTTCTCCTAAAACACACCGATTTAGGGTTCCACTAGTGATCCGAGATTGCGCCCAATGCTTTATAATAGTTGAATCGAGATTTTGCCCTAGTTCTTTGGGATTTCGCCCAATACAAGAGATTACAATAATCTTGAGATTTAAAGTCACTCAATGACTAAGCACATAAGTTATCAAAAGATAATAATTAAACTTATAGCATTTACAACAATGAACACAAAAGATATGAGATGAAGAGCAAATATGTTTTTTGAATAGAGTATAAGAAGATTAATGAGATTTAAATTTGAATATAACTTTCAATCACTTAGAGTCTTTTGCTCTTCATTTGGAGTCTTCATATATTTATATGTCTTCAATATCAATTCCAAAATATGATTGTTATGCTTTGAAAACAGTTCCAGACAATTTCAACAGCTATATTTTTTGAATCTTACACTGCTTGAACGTAAGTTTAAAATGCTAGTTCAAGATATGAACACTGGTTCAAGATGTGAACGGGCGTTTAAAAATGTGAAGGTTATATGTGTTAATTTTACATACATTATTAGGTATTTTAAGAAGGAATTTCATGCATTTTAGATTCATCTTAGGTTCATTTACATTGTTTTTTGTTATATTTGTGATTTGAGGAAGACTTTAAAAACTTTTTGTAGGTTCTAACTTGACTTGATAGACAAAGAAGAGAAGGAAGTTGAAGCTAAAAATCGTTGAGCGTGAGACAAGTGTAGAGGGCGTTACACTTGAAAAGTTGGTTTCTATTGTGCCCTCCCTAAGTATAGTGGTCGTGATGGGCTGTCAAACTCCAAATCCGATTTTAACTCGGAAATTAGAACTTATTGACCTAACCACAATAGGAGACAGCAAACTCTTATAAATAGGATTTTGAGGAAATCAATTTTAGAACTCTAGGAAGCTTTGGAGAGATCTTGGAAGGAGACTAAGTCAAGAAAACACAAGTTTGAAAATTTGAGATTGAAGATTGAGAGATTTTCCTTCTTATTCTCTTCTATTTTGTATTTATGATTTCTTCTTCTTCTTGGTACTTTGTGAATGTTTTAATTATGTCTAACTAAACTCTATAGTTAGGGATTAATGCTTTGAAATACAATTTCATTCTAATTATCTATAAAATCTAAGTCTTTATGATATGTGGTATCTGTTGTTCTTCATACTTAGTTTTGTTTGATCATCAAAATTATGAATTTAGTTGTGTTATGCATTGATAGATGGTAATATAATTGATCTACAAATACTTGTTTAATTGCTAATTGATAAGAGATTATAATTGGTGATTATATATTCTTAGGGTTTGTCTAAAACTATATTTGGGTAATTAAGAATAATTTGATTAGATGAGAATTAATTGAATTATTTTGTGATTACTTGAAGTTTGGTTTAGTTGGTTAAATGTTCGAGAGAGTTTAATCAATGATATTGGATATCTTGGATCATATTATGATTTAGAACTTATAGGTAATTGGTTGATTGAGTGTGAATAAGTGTTAATCCCTAGCAATATTATTATTATTGTTAAAACTCTTAATTAAATCTTGTGCTTTAGATTATTGTTAGTTTAAAAGTTAATTTACTTAGTCTTAATTAAAATTAAATTGAAGCCTTAAACAAAAGAAAGAGAATAGATAGGTGGATAGACAATTAATCTTCGTGAGAACGATACTCTACTCATTCTTTATTACTTGTGAACTTCGTGCACTTGCGTATTTTATCCAACAGAAGGCTCATTCAAAATGCTTCTGTGTGAACAGTAATCTTTTCGCAATTTCATGAACGTTCGTTTACTTCAAAATTTGAAATCTTGAGCTATACAACTCCAAATGATGAATCATTTTTTTTTTCTTATTAGAAACTTTGAGCAGTCTAATACAACTTTGTAGATTTGAGATACTTCAAAATAATCCATCTTCATACTCCAAAAAAGCAAAATATTTTATTACTCATCTGGTCATGACAATTTGAACATGCTTCAGTATTTCACCCATTGCTTCTTCTACACACCTGGGATTGATGCAAGGATTTTTGCATATGAAACTAGAATTCCAGAGCTACAAATAAGGAGAAGGGCATGTTCAAATTCTCTTTGTAGAATTAACTCCATTAATTCTAATTGAAGTCATCTGCAGTGACCTAGTCTAATAGTTTGAGTATAATTCAATAAAAAATTCAAAACTCCATTTTCCAAACTCCAAAAATTATACCAATTTTTGTTCTAAAAACTAGATTGATGTAGCTATCCATCAATGTATGGCTTGCATTCATAAACTCTCCCAAATAGTACAATTTATTCTTCAAATTTCAGTCAATAGTTTTGCTTTTATGGAGATCATCCTTGCTCACATGAGTTTCTTAGTTTCATATTCTCTTTTCATTGCCCTTGTATGTTCTATAGCTCTTTCCATCTTTATTGCTTCATGATTTCATCTTGATCTTCACATTTAATTTCTTTACTTCATTGCATCAATGACAATAAAAAATTACCTACTAATACCAATAACACTAAACAAACTTATTAGTAGTAATAATATTTTACATCATCAAAATCACATATGAAACCTTGGGGTGAACAGTTAATATATTTGATTCCCTTTTGTTATGTGAACCATCGTTAATTAAAGGCCACTATAGCATAAAAAATAAAATAAGATTCCAACTTAGCCATGTGGGTTGAGCTGAATTTAAAATTGTGTTGATTAAATAAAATAAGGTTCCAACTTAAAAAATAAAATAAAATAAGGTTCCAACTTAGCCATGTGGGTTGATTCCCTTTTGTTATGTGAACCATCGTTAATTAAAGGCCACTATAGCATAAAAAATAAAATAAGGTTCCAACTTAGCCATGTGGGTTGAGCTGAATTTAAAATTGGACCAGTGGAACCTAATCATAAGGCATTGTGGCAGAGGCCACTAAGCAAACCACCTAGTTGGACATTTAGTCTAACGGACTAAGCTTAAATCAAGGCTCATGACTGGTGTTTTATTTGTTTTATTTTTTTTTATTGTGTGGTATAGTGACAAGAGATTAGACTTTATACATATCTATAATTGAATTAGAATATTAAATTTTAATTTTGCATATGTGCATTATTAAATTCTCCATAATATATTATTATTATTATTGTGATAATAATTTTATTATTGTTGTTTGATGGAGATATTATTATTTAGTGCTATGTGAGCATTAAAATTTTATCTAGAAAATATTTTGACATGTTAAATTTTTAAAAAGAATATCTTCAAGGCTTAATATTTAACTGTTAAGGATCATTGTCTTCTTTGTAAGAGCCTTAAATATCAATACGATCACTTAAAGGCTGTGATCCTACTACAAGCTCAATATGATTGGCTAAATCTACGCCTACAAGATTTTAAGTATGTTTCAGAATACAATTCAGTCATGTTTAGAATCATTTAATAGTTGAAAATCATTTAATAGTTGAAATTGTATGGTGATAAAGTTACAAAACATAATATGTTATAAAAAACATATACTATTTTCATGCATTTAACATCCTCCTGTAGCAGTATTATAGAGAGCAAAATATTTTGAACTTATTGTTTGTTTTCTAGTGGCTGAAAAGGACAATAAATTGCTAATTAGAAATTATCAAGTTAGGCCCACTAGTATAACAACAATCTCCGAAGTGAATGTTGTAGATAACCAAAAAACAAAACTCAAGAGTGAGGTATTTTTGGTAGATCATGAGAATTCTGAAAGAGAAATAATTCACATAGAGGACTCAACACAGCTCAATATGTAGACTCACTGAAAGAGTAATTGGCCAGGATTTTGCATTAATTTTATTGCTTTGTTGGATTTCATTTTTAATGTTTTCATATCTTATTTGGATTATGATAGTGTTTTTATATATTTACATAATTTTATATTAATAAGTTGTTTATCTATTATTCATATTATTTTGTGTATTATAATCTATGAATAATATCATTATTGTTTTATCCTTAGTATACATGAACAATATATTGTGTTGAACCTAAAGTTTAATAATCAAACCTTAAAGGTTTGGCGTGGCATGCTATTATGCATGCAACTTCACTTCGGATTCAAACATTTGCATATAATACATACTCTCTTTTACAACTTTTACATGAATGTGAGCCTAATATTTCTCATCTGTGAATTTTTGGTTGTAAATCAGTCCATTCATTTCCAAAAATCTCATCCCTTGATCTTCCAAATTATTATAATTTATAATCACCCTTAATTTTATAACTTGTGACTCTTTAGTTTCATACTTGTAAGCCTATAAATAGAGGCATTTTATGATGAATGATGAAAATTCTAATAAGAAAAGAATAAGAGTACTCTCCTAGATCTTGAGATCCATCTTTTCTTCTTCCTTTAATTTCTTTTATTTTATAACATATTTTAATTAATTTGGTTCTAAATAAAATTTAACCTGCAATTGTAAATTATTTTACTACATCATTACTTCTCATTTTGAAAAATATTTTTAAATCTTTCTACCATAAACACGAAATATTGCAATTATATTTTGATTCTTGAATGATATCATAGATGTGTATATTTGAACTGAAAGATTAAGAAATAAAATATTTAGTTATGAAATTATATATACCACAATACTAATCTTATCATCTATTCAAATTGTTTTCCTTCCTTACAAATTACTATTATTTTAATATTCTACTCAACCCCTTGAATAATTCTTTACTTTATCAACCATTCAATTCTTTTATAAAAAAAATAAGAAATAAAATAATATTTAATCATGAAATCATATATATCATAATACTATTATTATCATCAATTTAAATTGTTTTCCTTTCTTAAATTATTTAATCCCTTCAAATAACTATTAATAAAAGTCCAACTCTAATCTAAACTAGACTTGTTTATGGGTATGGTACCCGCCCGGCTTGTCTAAGTTGATCGGAAAAAATTTCAAGTTTGAACATAGATTTTTTTTTTTTTGCGCCCGTTTAAAAAATTTACATGTAAAAAATTATATATTTTTAGATTTGAACCACACTTAATCAAAATAATAGACTTATATGATCGGGTCAGGCTGAATTTAGCTTAAATTTCAAAAGTTAAGTTCAGCTTGGCCGCGATTTAAACAGATCTAATATAAATTGATGAAATTTTAATGGGCCAAACTGAGATGAAAGAGAATGTATGGGGCAAAAATGGGCCCAAGATCGAATATAACAGAAATCCAGCCCATAAACCACCTCGATTAGCTTCTCTTCCACTCTTGCTCAAAAATTCCCGCGAAATGATCCATTACAGGCATAAAGCTCTACAACTGCAAGTTACTTCTCTTATTCTCTTCTTCGCAATTTGTGTTACAAGCAAAGCTCATTTCCTTAAAACTCCTACGTTTTATAATTCTCTAGTTTTCGATCGTTAGGGTTTTGTGTAAGCCATGGAAGAGAAAATTCAAGCTACGTTTGAGAGTAGAGAACTCTAAACTTTGGGGTTTTGGTAGTTACAGTCATGGGGAAAAGAAGAAACGTTGTCGTTTTATCATCGGATGATGACGATGATGATGATAATGGGAGTTCATTGAATTTGAATCGGAGTTACTCGAAGCCGAAATCGAGGGCATTGCTTACTCGTACAAACCCTAGAGAATTGAAGACGAAGAAGCCTCGCCTTTCTGGTTCTCGGTCTCGCTTGAGCAGAGAACCTAGTAATGCAAATGAGGTATACATTTATTTATTTAAGTCTTTTTTGGTTAAATTTATAATTGTTTTACTGTTTTGGTTTGGTTTCAATGCAGATCAGTTTACCTTGTGAAGATTTTGATGAATTTTTTTATGGGTCCAAGGTATCTGCTGGTATGCCGTGGTTGTGATTTTTCTGTTGTGGGATTAATTTTTTCTTTTATACATGTTTCTTAAAGCTAATTGGAAGGAGACACTTGAATCAGGTTCTGAAAGGAGCAACATAAAGGAATTATGGGTTGATAAATACAAGCCTCGTTCTTTGGAGGAACTTACTGTTCACAAGAAGAAGGTTAGTTCATTTGCTTCATATTTCATGGATGAATTTATTTTGAAGATTTTATTTTATTTTATTTTTTTTGCTTTTATTTTCAGGTTGAAGAAGTTAAAGTGTGGGTTGAGGAAAGATTGAGAGTTTCAGAGGTAACTCTATAGCTATGTAAGCTGTTATGAATAGTATTCAAGTTCCTAATCATCAGCCATGTAAATGTTGCTATGACCTAGAGGATTGATTATGAGAGTGAAAATGATGGGTTCATATTCAAGCGTTGAAAGGAAAATAGTCACCTTTTGTTATTTTGATTTTGAGTAAAAGTTAAGTATAATTAGCAGAAAAAGACATTTGTATAGAGCAGGCATGAAGAAAGGCCTATGTTGTAAACCAAGGACTGTCCTCAGGTTTTACGCTCTCCTTCTGTGCTGCGCCATTTGTCCACTTCATGTATCTTCCCACCTCACAGGTGTTGCTTGATGATGATGATGGGGAGGTGTGGGTTTTCTATCTCTTAGATTCATACTTTACCAAGCAAAAAAGAAGTTGCTTGGCATAAGTTTACAAATTTATTTCATGTTGCTTACTGTTGATTCATTTTGTCACTCTTTTCCGAGAAGATTTGGAAATACTCAGGGCTAGCGTGTAGGAAAGACCATAGCAAACTGTAATTCATTTTATCCATTTCTTTTTATTTCAAAATTCATTCTGCTTCTGATCTTGAAATTCAATACCCTTTTCTCTTGTCTTTTTTGCAGGAAAATTTTAAAAACCATGTTCTTGTCATCACCGGGCAAGCTGGTGTTGGAAAATCTGTAAGTTTTTTTTTTCTCTTCTATTCATGTATTATTGTTTTTGAACCTGCTTATTTTATTGGCAACAGATTTAAGCTTTGCTTCTGAGATGTTGAATGATATCTGGTTGTTGCCCCTGAATTTATAGCCAGAATTGATATCATTTGACTTGGAGGCGCTGAAATGTGATTTGTAGTCAGCTTAATTTTCTGTTGTGCGCATGCACATGCATGCTTTGTGTGTCTCTGTGAAGCTCATATGACACGCCTTTTGCATGCTGATGATTAGGTTTTAGTTAATAAGCAACAATTATTGTAAGAGATGCAGTTTTTTTATAGAACTAAGCCCATAATTCAGATAGTCCCCCCATTGATGAGCAAGAAATCTTTCTTCCTGTCTTGTAGACTACTATCCATGTGATTGCATCTCATTTTGGAGCCACATTATGTGAATGGAGCACACCTACTCCCACGATTTGGCAAGAACACATGCATAATGTCAGTGCAGGTAAATTTTTCATGGGGAAATAATCAAGTGATGTATTTGTTATGCCAAAATACTTACAATTCAGTTTAAATTTTCAACTCCCAAATTATGTATTCTTCCATTTAACGTATGCCTGAAATTCTTCTTTCTGAGCGAATCAGTCTCCTCTTGGAGGTTGAATGCCACATGCTTGAATACATATAATTTGTAGCTTGCTGTTTAATCAAATTATTTAAAAATGGGATTTGGATTAAAATTTCTACTGTATGACATTCATTCAGGAAAAAGAAACTTCAAATTTGATATTAAACTTATGCTATTCTTCATCTTATTAAATTTCTAGAATTGATTATAGAATTGTAACATATGGCAGCTATCTTGTTGGCATTTTCTGGTCTATATCAGGGATACATTACACATCCAAATTGGATGAATTTGTGAACTTCGTTGAGAAAATAAGGAAGTATGGATTAATTCCTTCATCTTATTCTGCTGAATCAAAATCGCCAATTATTCTCTTAATAGATGATCTTCCTGTGACAAATGGAAGAGTTGCTTTTGAAAGACTTCAAAACTGTTTGCTACTACTTGTAAGATCAACTCGGATGCCAACAGCCATATTGGTAACTGACCATGGTAAAACAGATTCAGCAGAGCATACTTCACGATACATGGAAGAACTTCAGTTGTCTCTTGAGAGTGCTGGAGCTTGTAAGGTTACTTTCTCGAACAAATTCATTATACATTTGATAATATACTGTCAATGAATGCTCATCTGAACTTTAGGAATTTTCCAGGTTGCTTTTAACCCAATTACAAACAATGCCATTAAGAAGGCGCTTACAAGAATATGCAAACAGGAGCAGTGTAATGTAACTGCTGAACAGATTGATCTGATCACAAAAGCCAGTGGAGGTGATATCAGACATGCAATCACATCTTTACAACTTTTCTGTGTGAAACCAGATCTGGGGCTCAATTTATCATTGTCCAATTCTACTCCGAGTTACTCAAATGGAGAACCAGATGAGATTAATTCTTTGATCAGTGGTTTTTCATTGCTATTTGGCAGAGATGAGACACTTTCTCTATTTCATGCTTTGGGCAAGTTTCTACATAATAAAAGAGAAACTGAAGTTATGATGGGATCAGGTACATCTTTACAGTTGCATATCTGTTGAAATTTAGTATGTCTTTACATGCTCATGCAAGTGTACAACTGTGTACATGTGTGAGATGGGTGCATGTGCTATTCCTGTCTTGTATGCAGTTTAATGATGCTGTTAGATTGGATATGGAGATACAAATATGAATGGTGGACAGAAAGTGGATTACAAATTTGTGGGAGTACATTTATGTAAACATCCGTAGATATCTGGAAAACTGTTTTCTTCTGAGCTATACCTTTTCTTTATTGTAGACCATGAAACATTTCTTCTACGGAACAAATTCTCCCGATTGCCTTTGAAAATGGATGGTCCAGAGAAGGTTCTTTGCCAAGCACATGGGCAAGCAAGACCAATTGCTGATTTTCTGCATGAAAATGGTAACCATCTTATATAAAATATACTTATTTCTTGAATAAAATTCCTAGCTTTGGTGAGGAATAGCAACTGCAGGCTGCATTGACACGGGAATAAAATTTATACACAAGATACTTATTCCTTGAATAAAATACAAGATACCTCTTTTTTCCCCCCTCCCCAACTCTCTTATTGACACATGGAGAGCATTACACAACTTTTTTTCACTTAAGTTCTGTCTACTATATATTCCACATAATTAACTCCAGCATTCTATTTTCTTGCAGTTTTAGATTTCATAAGTGATGAAGCAATGGATGCTGCCTGGGATGTGGCTTCGTATTTAAGTGATTCAGACTTGCTTCTTTCGTCTTTCCGTGGAGTCTTGGCTAGATATAATGAGGCAGAGAGTGTTCTTCAATCAGCTGCTGCTTCAGTTGCTGTTCGTGGTGTGTTGTTTGGAAATTCTCATCCTTCGCCTTCCAGGTTTTTTTTTATATGCTTGAAGCATGTGATTGTATAAGCAATTGGTTACAAGTTTGAGTTGTATAACCAATCCTTTTGGCCGCAGGTGGCATGCCATTCGCAGACCAAAACTTTGGCAGGTTGAGCAATCGCTATTGCGCAATCAAGTACGTTGAATTGTCTCGTTCCATTTTCCATTCTGTTCCTGTATTTTTTTTTTCACTAATTCATGTTGCTTATTTGGAATTTTGTTTGTCATTTTATTTCAAATAAAAAAGCCATCATAGATAAGTACAAGTTGGCCTCCTTCAGATGTGACATCTGTTATTATAAAATAATCTTGAACCTCAACAGAAACCTACACCTAACTATAATCTCAACCTCAACATAACTCTTTTAAATGTATAAGCTCATTCCAAATAATCAGGATTGTGTTTTTCCAGTTTTGATACTTATTCCCACTGTTTGCATTTATGGACATTGCTACTACAAGGTTACTTGAAACTTGAAAGCAGCCTTTTTTTCATGCCATTTGAATTTTGAATTACTTTTGCATTAAATGTTAAGTCTTTAGGAGTTTGAATTGTTACACAAGGACTTGTTTTTCTCAGTTGTGCCTTCTAATTTCTTAGGCAAACATGTTTAAGCAAATTCTTGATCACCTTGTGTTGTGAACTGCAATATGGATGGATGTGGGTGGTTGCATTGCATGTGGCTTATATGATAGATTTCATCTTATGTAAGTTTCCTTCTATGTGTTAATGCAGAAAGAGACTGTAAGCCAAAGGTTTATTGCTAATGGTGGATCCAGCTTCTGTAACGTGTCAGATGTAGCTACTGAATACTTACCCGTGTTAAAATGGCTTGGACATGGAGCATCAGCATTTGAAACTCATCACGTACATGTACACCACAAGGGAACATGGAATGACAGTTCTGAGAGAGTGAGTTTGGATGAGGAAGAAGACCAGATTTCTGATGATGAAATAGAAGATTGGTAAAGAAATAGCAACTGCAGCAAAAGCAAAGCCGTGTTGTAGATTGGTTCTCACATTAGTAAAAAGTAATTGTAGGCATGTAGCCAGTTGCTGATTTTGTTTTTTCTGCCTTGTAAAAATCTCGTCTTGGTAATATCTTATTAATTAGCTTTAATTTTCAGATTTTGAAGAATTCTGTTGAGTTTATACTTTATAGTTGAAGGTAAATATCATAGTGAAATCCAATTAGTCTGGGAAACTCTTGCTATTGATGCTGCTACAGAAGCAGCCATATGAAGTTTGCTAATAAAATGCTACAAATTTGTTTTCATTTCGTAATCATTTATAATACATATTAATATTGTTTTATTATTAACAATATGATTTTAATAAAGGATCCCCGTCATATTTTTATTTACTTTTTTTTATTAAAAGAAATAATATGAAATATATATTTTATTTTATTTTTTTCAAAACTTATCTTTAATTTACATTAAAAAATTTAGCTTTAATTAGTTTCATTATAATTAGCTTTAAGCCATATTTTGTCTAATTTTGTTTCTAGTTATTATTATTTTCAATTGTTAAAAAATATTTTAAAAAATATTTAATTTTTATTATTAAAGATGAAAATAAATTGTATGATAATAAGAGAAAAATCATAAACAATATGATTTTTTACTTTAATTGTTTGACTAACCAAATTTTTAAAGAATTTATTTTTAGTATTAGACAATAATAAAAAAAAAAAATTAAAATATACTAATTAATACCACACAACTATAACTTTGAGCTAATTAGACATTGAATAAACCAATCAGAAACTTCAATTAAGCCCACTGAAGCACCCAAACAAAACCTAGAAAGAACAACCCAGAAACAGAAAAATCAAGACATGCTACATTCTATATTCAGAATGCATTTTTTAAAGGCTAAGAGAGGAGAAAACTTTAGAATCAGCTTTAAAACTAAGTTTCTATTGAAATAAGAAGCAAAATTTAAGAGCAGTGGTTATGGAGTGTATATAAAAATGAATGACTAAGGGTTACAATGTTGCATTTAATATATATTTTTTTATTAATTTATAATAATAATTATTAATTACTTCAAGGCAAAAATAATAATAATAATAATTATTATTATTAATTACTTAATTTTATTTTTTTAGACAAAAAGATAAAATTTCAATTACTTCATAGGAAAAAAAGAAAAATATTTTAGAGGCATTTAGAGCTATCCACCTAATGATGAAGGGCTTTCTCTAAGGTTTAGTCTTACTTTATAAGTATATAGATTAAATTTGAAATTTTTATTTTTTTATTTTTTGAAATTTTTGGTATATTTTTAATTTATTTTATTAAATCATAGTTTGAACCAAAATTATGATTTGCTAAATTTAAAATAGTACAAAAATAATTCGTCAAAAGCATTTGAACTACACCAAATATGTTTTTTATATGATGGTAGTTTGTTTTTGATTGTTAGATAAATATAAAGAAGAGAGAACTTTTGATATATTATTATTGTGTATGAAATACAAGAATAAACAAACATATATATAGAACAAGAATACTAGTCAAGAAAAGACTAGAATTCCTAAATATATAACTAATTAAGAATATATATACAACAAGGAATCTACACAATAACATTCCCTTCAAATTAAAGATGGTAAATAAGCAGCCATTTGAAATTTGCTAATAAGATTACAAAAACGTTGTGGTAAATGTGTTTTAGATGTCAGCAACTTGATCAATAGAAGAAATGGAATTTTGCTTGATAGCATCTTGGAGAACATGATGGTGTACAAAATGACAATCATTCTCAATGTGTTTGGTGCACTCATTAAAAACATCATTGTGAAGTAATTTGAATAGCACTGTGATTGTCACAATGTAAGAAAGTTAGGGATGAGTGCTCATTTCCCATATCATAAAGTAGTCCTCGAAGCCATTTTAGTTCAGAGGTAGTGTCAGCAAGAGCTCGATACTCAGTTTCAGTGCTAGATCGGGATACCACAGTTTGCTTTTTTACTTCGCCAGGAGATAAGAGCATTATCAAGAAAGAAGCAGTAACCAGTGATAGAACGTCAATAAGTAGGATCGCCAGCCCAATTAGCATCAGAATAAGCCTTCAATTCTAGAGAGGATGAACTAGAAAAATGTAAACCATGAAAAAGAGTACCTTTGACATAGCGAAGAATATGAAGAACAACAACAAAGTGAATCGTAGGAGAAGCAGACATAAATTGACTGACAATATGAACTGCATAAGTAATCTATGGACGAGTAACAGTGAGATACACAAGACTGCCTTCCAACTGACGATAAAGAGTGCTATCACTAAGGGCAATTCCATCAGTAGTAGAAAAATGAGCATTTGCTTCAATAGGAGTACTGACTACTTTCTCATCTGTGAGATCGGCACGAGAAATAAGGTCTGTAGCATACTTTACTTGAGACAAATAATAGTCTGTTGAGTCAGAAAATTCCTTAAGACCGAGAAAATAGATAAGATGGTCGAGATCTTTCATTTCAAACTGCCTACTAAGAAACAACTTAAGATCATTGATGTCTTGTAAATCATTACTAGTTATTATCATATCATCCACATAAAGAAGTAAAAGAATGCATCCTCTACTAGTCTGTCGAATGAATAAGGCATGATCATAAGGATTGGATTGAAAATAGATCTGTCTAATAGTAGAGTTGAACTTAGCAAACCAAGCTCGATAAGCTTATTTTAATCCATAGAGAGCTTTCCGAAGACAACAAACCTTTTTAAGAGGATGATCATAGCTAGGAGAAGGTTGCATATATACTTCTTCAGAAAGATCACCATTGAGGAAGGCATTCTTTACATCCATCTGAAATAATTCCTAATGTTTGACCGCAACAATAGAGAGAAGACTGTGAACAGAAGTGATATGTGCCACATGAGCAAAAGTTTCTTCATAATCAATCCTATATTCTTGGTTAAAGCCTTTAGCTACAAGCCTAGATTTGTAACGATCCACTGAACCATCTACTTGAGTCTTAATTTTATAGACCCATTTATATCCAATAACAGACTTGTCTGGGCGGTAAATCAACTAAATCCCCAGTATGAGTACTTGTAAGAGCCTCGAGTTCTTCTACCATAGCTTTCTACCAAAGAGAGTTAGTACTAGCCTCACGATAGGTGTTAGGTTCATACAAGGAAACAATAGCATAATAATAATGATAATCATGCAGAGTAACATTGGGTTGTCTTACACGAGTAAAACGACGAGGAGAAGAAGGAACAAGTGAAGATGAAGGAAAATGTGGTGATGAAGAGTCAACGGGATAGAAAAAGGAACAAGTGAAGATGAAGGAAAATGTGGTGATGAAGAGTCAACGGGATCCAAAGACGACAGAGAATCATCAGGAGGAGGTGAAGGAGGATCAACACTGTTTGAGCTAGGTTGTCCTGGAAAATAATCATTAGGAAAAAGAATGGAAGGATCTGTTAAAAATGAGCAAGGAACAAACTGAACCCTGAATGATGAAAAAGTATAAAACATCTTATGTTCCCAAAACTTAACATGACGAGAAACCTGAAGAGGCTGAGAAATTGGATCCCAACACCCACAACCCTTATGTTCAATGCCATATCCCAAGAAATAACATAATCTAGCCCTAGGTTCTAGTTTTCTGTGTTCGTGAAGCTGGAGAAGAATAAAACATGCACTACCAAAGACACGGAGAAAGTAATAGTCAGGTGTATGACCATATAAACATTCATAAGGAGAGACATTACCGATAGTGAAGGTAGGAACTCGATTTATAGTATAAATAGCAGTAAAAGCAGCTTCCCACCAAAAGAACTCAAGACACGAGGAGAATATGAGAAAAGCTCTAATAGTATCTAATATATGCATATGTTTACGTTCGACATGGCCATTTTGTTGAGAGGTACCTAGATAAGAATGATGAACAACTGTCTTATTTTGAGAGAAAAATTGAGATAAAGTAGAGTCTTTATATTCCATAGAATTATCAGTGCGAAAAATTTTGATTGGACAAGCAAATTGAGTTTTAACCATAGAAGCAAATTAAATGTAAATATGAGGTAACTCTAACCTATTTTTTAAAAGATAAATCCGTGTATAATGAGAAAAATCATCCACAAAAATTACAAAAAAAACGAGAACCACCTATAGTAGGATTAGGAGTCGATCCCCAAATATCTGAATGGACTAAATCAAAGGGTGCATGAGTAATAGTATCACTAAGATTAAAAGGTAAAGCATGATGTTTGGATAATTGACAAGAAACACAATCAAATTGTTCAGTTTTAACATCACCCAAACTACCATTTGAAATTAAAGAGTTAAGTCTAGAATTAGAAACATGTCCTAGCAGGGAATGCCAAAGACTCAAAGATACAGTAGCAATAACAAAGGTGTTAGGTAAACAAAGAGATGTAAGCTCAAACAGTCATCCCACTTTATGCCCTGTCCCAAGGACTTCCCCCGTCTGCGAATCCTGCATAGTACAATAGACTCGAGAATTGTAAACTAACACCAAAGTCACATAATTGACCAACAGAAATAAGATTCAAAGAAAGTTTAGGAACAAGAAAAGTGTCAGGTAAAGATAGATGTGAAGTGGAAACAATGCCAATTTTATTAACATGTAAAGTTGAGTTATCAGCAGTGTGAACAATAGGGAAAACAAGAGGAGTATGAATGGAAGAAAATAGTGAAGAGTTAGATGTCATATGATTGCAACACACATAATCAAAGAACCATGAGGAAGAAGAACATGGAGTAACAGAAAGAGCAGATGAGATAGAGTTACCATGATCAATGTGTAACTGCTGTAATAAGGCCTGAATATCTTGAAGAGAGAACTTGCGAGAGGAATTGAAAGAAGAACCCTCAATAGCAGTTGTTGTAGTAGAGGAACGCACAAGTCTTGAAGTACTCATAGAGGAATTAACTGAGTTACTAGAATTATCAGAACTAGAAGATTGTCGATTTTGAGGTCGTCGACGATAATTAGTTATTACATGACTAGATTTCTTGCAATAATTACAGGTAATAGTGCGAGAGAATTTTGAAGAAACAACTAAGGAGCATTAGTATGAGAATTAGTTTGTGAGGAAGGGGTAACTGAAGGAGTAGCCAAGATAGCATCAGTGGGTGACAAGGATCGCTCAGCATTGAGAGTGTTGAGATGAATTTCTTCTGAAATTAATTTTCGAATCACAACATCCAACTTAGGCAAAGGACTGCAATGAAGAAGAGATGCACTAATAGACTCAAATTCAGAGCGGAGAGTCATAAGAAGATACCAAACACATTGGTAATCACGGAGTCCCAAATAGAGAGCAGCAGAGGTAGAATTAGGCCATTGAGGATCACAATTAGCTAACTGATCCCAAAGTGTCTAAAGTTCAGAATCATAACTATGAATGGTCTAATTAGATTGTTGTTGGAGGCGATGAATATGACGATAAATTTGAAATTGGTGAACATCATCAGAAACAAAGTGTTGATTCTTGAGAAAAAGCCATACCTTCTCAATAGTGTCAAAACAGCGAAACTCGCTTTTAATACCAATTAGACAAGTATTACGAAACCAAGTCAAGATTTAATAATTTTTTCTATTCCATTGATCTAATCGTTCAATAAATTTAGTATCATCCTCATCATCCTTCCGTGTTGGTTTAAGAACCTCACTAGTCACATAGTGCCAAAGAAGACGACATTTCAAGAAACTGCACATCTCTTGGGACCACAAGTCATAGTTAGTGCCATCAAAAATAACAGTGTTAGGTTTGTAAACTAGGCTGTGATGTAGACTGGGTATTCTTAGTAGTAGCCATTGTTGTGAAAAAAATACAGAATAATGCCAAAAATATGAAAACCAAACTTGAAATTTGAATATAAAGATCGAATTGGGAAAAATTGGTCGCAAAAATGAACTCAGAAGGGTCAAAAACTTCAAGAATCGATAAAAGATTGCAACAAATAGTGTAAAACAATTGAACCGATTTAATCAGAGGAGTTGACCAGGCAGATCGAATCAAGCTAGAGTGCAAATCAGATCATCTTGGAGCGTGAATTGGATCGGGTCGAAATGTGGATAGGGTCGAAAGAAAGCGCGAGTCAGGTTGCTTTAATTGCTATTGTATTATTTGAGTGTTTTTAATAATCATATGTATAAGTAGACAAGGTTGTCATCATTCTCAAAAAAAAAAATAAAATAAAAATAAAAATAAAAAAAGGTTGTTATGAATAGTGAACTCCAAGTAAAAGATTATTTATTAAAATATTTGATATATAAATAAGTTTATAAAAAATATGAGCAAAGAAAAAAAATTATAAAATAAAAATAGGAAGAAATGAGAAAGGTAGAAAAATTACTATTCACGAGAAAATATATAATTTAAAATTTAATATTTTATTATGGATAGTAAACTACAAATTTATTAATACGTAATATATAAATAAGTTTATAAATAAAAAATAAAATATGATAAAATAAAAAAAGTGAAATGAGACAAAAAAAAAAAAAAAAAAGGTAAAATGAAAAATTCATTATTCATATTTTGAATAGTAAACTACAAATTCATTAATACTTAATATATAAATAAATTTATAAAAAAAATGAAAATGAAAAAACAAAAAAGAAAAAATGGGATACCACTGTTATTGCACCTGTACTCAAATATAATAAGCTTCTTAATAACCTAGTAACAAAATTCACTTTTTTGACAGCTAATGCTTCATGTGAAAATCATGTTACAAAACTTAGTTGAAAAAAATTATATGTATCACCTTTATATAAATTATGTATCCGTAAAATTTTTTATTGCGAAATTTGCGAAAGAAGGAGACTTTTCCTTCAATTCACTTGAAAAATTGTATATATTACCTTTATATAAATAATTTGATTTTTTAATTAATTCTTCTATATTTTTAATTAATTTTCTCAAAATTAAATTTTTATAAATAATTTTAAATGTTAAAATTATTTAATTAATTTTCATCTTATAAATATGAAAAATAGATAAAAAAAATTATTTAATTAAAAATGCATTTTTATGAAAAAATATAATTTTTTTTTAAAAAAAAATTATTAGAAAGTTTAGAAAAAAAATTAATCATTTATTTTTTTTTATCCTATTAATTTTGATCTCCCTAAATAAAATGTTTTGATTCCATCGGTGGGAGTACCGTACTCTAGTGTGTACATTACCATGAGACCCTATTTCAATAGGAAAAAAAAAAAAAAAAAAAATTTGTGAGACCCACCTATCATTTTCCACCCTTATCTTTTTCTTTCCCTTCATTTTCCAAACAAAAGAAAGAGGAAAATAATATTTTTATTTTCTTTCATCTCTTCATTTTTTCAACATTTTTTCAACTATGCAATCAAGGGGCGCCCTCTCCTCTTGGACCACTAGCCTCATGCTTTTGCTCAAATAACTAAATAAATGCATTCTAAAAAAAGAAAAAGTAAATAAATAAATCCCCTCTTTCAATATAAATTCAGGGCAAATTACTATGTATAATAATTATATTTAATATCATCAAATTATAAAATTATTTATTATTATATCAAATTATAAAATTATTTATTATTATAAAATTATTATATATAATAAAAAAAATATTTATATTAATAAAATTAAATAATTAAATGATTATTATATAATTATATAATTTTATTAATTTGAATTTTTTTATTTTTTATTTTTAAATAATAAAATTAAAATTATATTTATTATATATATAAGAATATTTTAGTCATTTTTTAATAAATTTAATAAAAAAATATAAAAACTGGACGAAATGAATAAATAGTCTGATGAAATCAATACTGAGAGGACTAATTAGTTAATTTCTAAAAAAACAGAGACGCATTAATTAATTAGATCAAATCTAAAAGATTAAATAGTAATTTACCCATAAATAAATTCCCCTCTTTCAATATAAAAAAGAAAAAAAGAAAATTACCATTAAAATTATCCTCTTTCAATGTGAAAAAAAGAAATGACTCACTTCGTACCAACCGTACGTACCCAAATTGAGAAAACTGATGTCACACCCAAATTTGAGGTCATGACCGACATACAATTAGAGGAAGTCCAACTACATAAACTTAATATTTAACCTATAAAGATATCTCCCTACTACTCAAATCAACTTTCTCCAATAGCCATGGTAGCAACTCATGATTGTATCTTTTTGTTTCTTTGGCCTGTGATTGTATCTGCTCTTCCATTTTCTTTCAACGTATCTCAATTCTTACCAAAACCAAATAACTTATCTAATGGAACTTTGTTTCTTATTCCTCAAACCTATATGTTCCGCATTGGTTCTGTGCGGCTATGGGACTCATCCACGCAGAAACTAGGAGATTTTACTACTCATTTATCATTCACCATTGAAAATAATAATGGAAGCACACTTGGTATTGTTTTCTTTCTAGCTCCTATTGGTTACTTAATTCCTCTCAATTCTGTTGGTGGGTATTCAGGACTATTCAATTCCTCCATGAATCAAAGCCAAATTGTTTTTGTAGAGTTTGTTACCTTTGCCAATGATGAATGGGATCCACCAGGGATCAACATTAATGGTTCTCTGATTTCAGTTGATTGTGCTTCTTGGGATCCAGACTCAACTACTGGCCAGACAGTCAATGCCTGGATAAATTACAATGCTACTACTAAAAACCTCAGTGTGTTTTGTACTTGTGAAAAGGGTAGAGTTCATTATATGGGCAACTCTACTCTCTCTTACAATATTGATCTAGTGAAAGTTTTTCCAGAACATGATATAATTGGACTCTCAACTACAACGAGCGACCCTGAACAGAAATATTCTATTAACTCTTGGCAATTCAGTTCAAGTTTGGATTCCAAAGAGGTAAATAGCACTAGTAATAGCGGTGGTGGGAGGAGTTGCAAGAGAATTCCAATAATAATTGGGGCATCTGCAGCTGGTTTTTCTTTCTTCATTATTGTTATAGCGGTGATGAGTTTTTTTGCAGTTATGAGGATAAGAACAAAAAGTGAATCAAGCAAAAGCAGCCATGGCAATAATCATATTGTGATGGTTATGGATCATGGCTCGGTGAATGATGATCTGGAGAGAGGTTCTTTGCCAAAACGATTTTCATATCGAAAGTTAGAGAAGGCAACAAATAGTTTTGCAGATAATATGATATTAGGCCAAGGAGGGTCAGGAAATGTCTACAAAGGAATGCTTAATGTTAATGATGTTGGCCTGCAGTACCATACAGTTGCTGTTAAGAGAATTTTCACTAAAACAGCCAACTCTGAGAAGATTTTCATAAATGAAGTAAAGATTATTAGTCGTTTAATACATCGAAATCTTGTACCATTCATAGGATGGTGCTATGAACAAGAAAAATTCTTACTTGTTTACGAGTATATGCCTAATGGTAGCCTTGACACACATATTTTCAGTGATAAGGGAAACAATCTCCCTTGGCAAGTGCGTTACAGAATTGCTTTAGGCTTGGCCTCAGCGATTCATTATCTTCATGAAGAAGCAGAGCAATGTGTAATTCATAGAGATATCAAACCAGCTAATGTATTGCTAGACATGGATTTTACTGCCAAGCTTGGTGATTTCGGTGTAGCTAAGCTTGTTGATCCTCAATTGAGGACTGAAATGACAGGCGTTGTTGGGACTTTTGGTTACTTAGCCTAGAGTACGCAAATGAAGGAAAGGCTAGTAAAGGATCTGACATTTATAGTTTTGGGATTGTTGCATTGGAAATTGCATGTGGGAGAAGGACTTATCAATATGGAGAATTTTACATGCCATTGGTGAAATGGGTTTGGCAGCTTTACCTTATTATGGATGCAGCAGATGAACGATTAGGATCAGAATTTAACACAGAAGAAATGGAATGTTTGTTAATGGTGGGATTGTGGTGTACTCAACCAAGAAACAAGGAAAGGCCAAAGGCAGGACAAGTAATTAAGGTTCTTCAGCTTGAAATGGCTTTGCCACAGCTTCCGAATGATACACATGATTTAACATTCCCTGCAGCAGCTCCAAGATCATCACAACTCTTGCTAAATCATTCCTTGCTACCGACCATGTCTTCAAGTATAAATCTTGGCCGCTAATGTTTCCACTTTTAGCTGTTTTGCTTGGCTTACTTCAAGCCTAGATGCTCTTATACAACTATATATTCAACCCAAATTATTAAGATCAAGGATATATGTTATGTTTTCTGTTTATTTTAGTTTTTATTTTGTTTGTTTAATTATTTAAAATTTGTTTTACTTTTCATTTTGCTTTAATTTGAAATCAGATTTAGGACAATGTAAGTTTTACCAGTCCAATGTAATAATAACATATTAAGTAATATGAATATTTTTTCACTGAGTTAAATCAAAAATATTTTTTCACTAGTTTTGGTAATTTTTTTTATTTAATTTATATTTTTTAAAAATATTTTAATATATGCGAATTATTATTATTATTTATTAAATTTAAATATTATATTTTTATCATTTTAAATATTAATATAAAAAAATTTATGAGTAAAATTTATTATATATATAAGTCAACTGAAAAAATAATCAAAATATATAATATATATTGATATATAGAAATTTTAATTGAAATTTATAAAAATATAATGACTTATATATAAATTTAATTTTTTTTTGAAGATATATAAATTTAATTTTAAAAAAAAATTACTTGACACATGCCAAAAAAATTTGCTCCAAACACTTGTGATCAAAATTCAAATAAAGAGAAAAAAAAAAAAAAAAAGATAATGTTGATGTAAAAAAAAAATCATAAAAATATTTATTATTTGATTTTGTCCCCTAATTCTTTGAGAATTAAATACAGTGTTTGGATTTTCAAAAAACATAAAAAGATTTAGGAGATCGAAAGAGAAGGTCACAATTGAAAAGGGTATTTGTGTTTGTGACTGATCTAACCAATCTCATTATCGCCTAACACTACACAGTTGCGAGGGATTTGAATTTCATGTAAAGGTGTTAAATTGCTTACTTTTCTTATCTTCTCTTTTCTAGGGTTTTAGAATGCATATACTTTTCAATTTTCATTTGCTATTTTGTTATTGCTGTCTCTGATCATCAATTCTTCCAATTAATGCTTATAAACAATCATCATCATCATCATTGTTCTTCTGGGTATTTGATTTCTCGCAGGTTAGTGGGAATCACTCATGAAATTGGTTTATTTTCCAAGAAAAAAATATGGGTTTCATTGTTTGGTTTGAGTAGAATAGTCTGTTGCTAGAAAGTTTATGTTTGCTTCACAGATGAAAGATTTTGTGAACAATTTAACTCAAAGGCCTTAGCTTTACTTTTTCACTTTGACATTTTCTTTACTTTGTTGGCATTTGATAGTGTTAGAATTTCTAAGCTTCTAATCACTGTCTCCGTTGTTATTTTCAGTTTTTGCAATGATTGCTGTATGAAATTCTGATTTCTTTTTCTTATTTTTAGATGGCAAACCGAGTTACACGATCAAGACAAGGTTTAACTCAGCAGCCAGAACCACAATCGCGGGCTAGGTGGACGAATGGCCTTACTAAAATATTTGCTGACTTGATGGTTGACCAGGTTCAGAAAGGGAATAAGCTAAACAACAATTCTTTTAGCAAGAAAGCATGGAAGGTTATGTGTGATGAATTTTATCAGAAGACTGGATTGAAATGGGATAAGGAGCAGCTCAAGAACAGATATTCAGTAATGAGGAGGCAGCATGCTATTGTAAAGTCACTTCTCAACCGGAGTGAATTCCGTTTAGATGTGTCTACAGGGAACATTATTGCCAGCAATGAAGCATGGAACGAATACATTAAGGTATGCTTCTTCTGTTGCTATCTTTGTGGTTTGCTAACAAAAAACTTTCCTGCCTAAGCTGGAGGAATCTTCATTAACCCCATACTTGGTGGTGGACTTCATGGCTACAGTGGAATTCTTAAAATTTATTAAAAATATTGACCCTTTTGGATTTAATGGATGAGAGTACTAGAAATTGTATTCATGAATATATCCTTGATAATGCCATGCAATGATTTGTTAAGCAAATTTTAGTTCCATAATAGCCAATAATGTTTATCCACATTATAGGGTTGGAGTTCCTCCAAAGTGGGGGCAGGAGGCTGATTTATGTTTCTATTATTGTTCGTCTCCGACACTAAGTGAACATCTACATCTAGGGACATCCTGATGCAGAGCCTATAAGAGGTAGTGGCTGCCCAATCTACAAACAACTTGGTGTGATATTCTCTGAGCCGCTAACTAATGGAAAACATGAAGAGGAAGAGTTTCCTTCATCAGCTCCTAGCAAGGAGCCTTTGGACACTATCCAAGAGGAGGAGCGTTTGAATACTATCCAAGAGGAGGAGGAGGAGGAGTCATCAGAATCAGAGGATGGGGATGATGTGGATGATAATCAAGAAACATTTCAACCTTCCACACGGAGTACTACTGTTATACATAGTACAAATACTGCTATGGACAGTACAAATGCTGCTAATCGTAAAAGAGGTCGCAAGGGGATTGATGATGCCATTGCAGGAGCTATATTGCACATGGCAGCTGCATCAAGACTCAGGACAGCTGCCATAAGGCGAATTACTGAGAGGTACACTGTAGCTGATTGTATTAAGGAATTGGACGCGATGCAAGGTGTGGAAGAAGGGGTCTATTTTGCTGCTCTGGATTTGTTCGACAACCCTAATGCAAGGGAGATCTTCTTGTCTCTCAAGGGTGACAAGCGAATGATTTGGTTGCGTGGCAAGTGTACTGCTAATCTAATATCATAGGTGAAACAGAAGAATTATCTGCATGTGTGCAGTCGACTTCATAATAAACCAGTTTCTTTCTTTTAACTTGTGCGTATACTTGAGCCTAGTTTTGTTTTAAAAAATATAAATTTGTAGTTTGACATGACTATGCCCTCAACATCAATATATGGTGCAAAATTAGTCACCAGGCACAAGATGTCTACGGGAATTTTGCTTGGGACTATCATTCAGCCAAACTTGCAAGTGTTGAGAAAATTCATGGTCCAAAAACAAGGCAAATATCTAAATAAATAAAAGGGTATTCTACTAAATTTACCTTTTCTTCAAAAGAAAATTCCTTAGAAAATGAGAGAGAATAGCATATGTTGAAATGATGAGATAATGTGAAGTGAGACTGACTTAGAAAATTGAAGTTAATTAAGCTTGCCCTGGTATTTAAACCAAAGGGTCTTTTCAGGAGCAAGAAAATTGATGTTTGAGTGCATCATGGGGTGCAATTCTTTCAGGAGTATTCAAACAGAGCATTCTCTGTATTAAATCCACTAGCAAATATATATGTGAAATGGAATTTGAATAAAAATCACAAATGAACTATTAGATTTGGAGCTGAGTAGACGTGAAATTGTAAAAAGCATGGTCTTTTATAGTTGAAGTGAAGACAACATATTTGTCAAACAAAAAAACAAAACAGTGAAGACAACATATCCAACATTACTTCTATTACAGAAAATTTATTGCAACTATTACAGAAACTGCTTGGTTTTAATGTTCATCCGAGATCTTGAAGATTTTCAATTTAATTGGAAATATTTGAAGATTTTCAGAGATCCTGAAGATTTATCTCTAGACCAGAATCTAGATTGGAGTGAAAGATATAGAGAGAGAGTATTAAAGAGATTTGAAATATAAAAATAATAATAAAAAAAAAAGATTGCGAATAGGACTGTTATATTTCGGGCGAAAATTTTAATTGTAGAGTAACCCAATCTTACCGTTAGATTAGAAATAACTTAGCCGGCAAGGAACACTCTGAACAATATATAAGTAAAAATACAGGTATCTGTTTATTTAGTTTAGTCTGTTGAGAGAGAAAATTTGGTACCAAAACTTAAAAGCGCAAAACAGAGAGAAACAAAGAGAGTAGCAATGGCGGCAAAGGAACTTTTGTTGCCATGTGGGTCGGCGGAGACGATGGAGTTTCCATGTGGGTTTCGCTTCAAACCTACGGAGGAGGAACTGGTTCACTACTATCTTCAATGTAAGGTGGACAAAACGCTACCATATAATGCGATGGTGAAAACCCTAGACCATCCTAATAGTCTTTACAGTGATGATCCATGGAAGATCTTTAACAAAGAGTTAAGTGGGTACTTTTATGTGTTCACTAAGTTGAAGATAAAGAGTAAAGCTAAAATTGAGAGAAAGGCTGGTTGTGGGACTTGGAAAGGCCAAAGTAGTAAAAGGATTCATGATTCTCAGGGCAATGTTTTATATGTGAAGAAAGATTTTATTTTTGAAGAAAACAAGAAAAAGAAAGATTCAAGTAGGAACAGAACTGACCAAAACAAGAATGGGCATTGGATTATGGTGGAGTACTCATTTAAAGATGAAGGCGTAAGTAAATTAAAATTGTGTTTATCTTTTCTGGGTTTCAATGTGGGTTTGATTTGATATACTAATTTTTGTTCATTATTGTTTTGTTAATTGCAGTTCAATGGTAATTATGTATTGTGTAGAATCTTCAACAAGCATGCTAGAGGTTCTGAAACAGAGGAGCCAACTGATCAGACTATGGAGGCCATTGTTCCATATCTTGAAAAGAAGAGAAAATCCTCTTCAATTGATGATGATGAAGAAAAGGATCAGAATCCAAAGAAGATTCGACTTATGTACTCTACACAGAACACACTGATCGATTCAAATTTGATTGCAGAGGAAGCTCCAATAGCACAGTATGGACTAGAAGTAGTGTCACAAACAGAGGAAGCACTAATATCAGACCCATATCAACTTCCTCCATTGACTGAATATGGACATGGATCTGAAGTTTCTCCAGAAGAATTAAATTCCAATCTTTTTTTCTCTTCATCAGAATTGTGTGACTTTCCTCTGTCAAATTTGATTGAAGAGCAACCTCCTCTGTTGCCTGAATTTGGGATTGGACCTGAAGTTTCATTAGAAGGAATAAATTGCAGTAATGGGTTCTCTCCATCTGATTATAATAATGATTTAACATCACTTTTCTCACAGGTTGATGTTGAAACCAGAGCTGCCCTTGATGCAGAGCTTGATAAGTTTTTGATAGACTTTTAGACAACACAACTCATCAAGGCCACTTCTGTAGCATGTAATTAATATGCAAAATTTGTAGGATTTTTATATTATGCTTAATTCAATAGAATTAACTCTTTTTTGGGTTATTTTATTTGCTTTATATTCAATAGAATTAACTTGTTACACAAATTCACAGCCAAAAATTTCTCAAATTTCTCTTTTTGAAAAATAAATTAGTCATATGATATGCCAAATTTAAGCAAGTTCTATTTTCTTTTTTATTTAGAGTCAGGGCAACTATACAAACTGTGCAATGAGAATGGAAATTCCTTCCTATTAGTCAATCTTGATTTTTCTTTTCGATTTTCCTAACACATTGGAGGCAAACTAGGCCTTTTTAACCACTTGATGATAACTAAAATAATAAAGCCACATTCAAGAAGCAACTCATCCTTTCAAAACCCCAACAAACAGAAAATTCAAAGCCATACACAACTTTCATATCACAGTAGAACCATACTCAAATTCAAAATTTAAGTTAATTAGGCTTGCCCTGGTATTTTAACCAAAGGGTCTTTTCAGGAGAAAGAAAAATGATGTTTGAGTGCAGCATGGGCTGCAATTCTTTCAGTAGTATTCAAACAGAGCATTCTCTGTATTAAATCCGTTAGCAAATATATACGTGAAAAAGAACTATTAGATTTGGAGCAGAGTAGACGTGAAAATTGTAAAAAGCATGGTCTTTTATAGTTGAAGTGAAGACAACATATTTCAAAAAAATTCTGAAAAAAAAAAAAAAAAAGGTGATGACAATATCCAAGATTGCTTCTATTACAGAAAATTTATTGCAACTATCACAGAAATAGCTTGGTTTTGATGTTCATCACCAAGTTCACGTTCTTTCAGAGATCTTGAGAGAAAAAATAGTTGCCTCCTAGCTACTATTACATATGAGTATTAAATTGGAACCAAAAAAAATACTGAACAGAAATATTGTATCCTGTGCAGATCAAGACTTATACATTGTTAAAAAAAAAAAAAAAAAAAGTTCCATATGTATGACATACAAGGGGAAAAGGCAGTAATTGTGGTTTGAATCAAACCCAGTAGGTTGCTGTCAAAGTGATAGTGAAATGGATAGATGATGAAGGGAATGCCAAGAGTCGATCTAAACATTTTCGAAGTATGGGTGCTGAAGTGCATCATGAGCTGTTATTCTTTTACTTGGATCCAGGCAAAGCATTTCCTGGTGAACAACAAACAAAGCAACAGAAAATAAATATATAAAGGAAATAATAACTTTCCCCCTATCATACTCTTCTTGCTTTCAATCATATAGTATCTTTCAGTCTTTGAAAATCTATAGATTATTGTCCAAATAACTTGTTTCTTTGAATATTGTTGTGACCATAAATATCCTATGTGACATTACAAGATAAGTGTGTGCATATACAAAAGGCTATCTCATGTAGTTTATATTCCTCCCCCATAACTGTAGTCCAAGTTCAAACTGTGATCTTAACCTATATTGGAGAGAAGGGCCTCTCCACAATTACTATTCTTCTTTTAGTAGTAGGAAACTCAACAAGTAATTATTTTTTTGTATAGGAATTTTATATTTTAGTAGGACTATTTAGTAATTTTCTATTTTAATGTTCTCTATATAAGATTGTTGCAGCAATAGGCATATTTGCTTTTTAGTTGAATTAAAGTTTTTGGGAGCAAGAACTTTAGGATTATACATCAGTACCTTTCTCAATAAATTATAAAGGAATGGTTTGTTATAAGCCAGTTAAGTTTAGTACTGAAACTCACAGAAAGCAGATCCACTCCATCTGTTTCGTGACCATTGAACTCTTGTGTCAGGTCCTGCATGACATCACGCAATAATTTCAACAGAGAGTCCAAACTTTGAAATAAAAAGAAAACCATTCTGAATTTCTGATGGCATTCACAACCTTGAGACTGCACTGAGGCAAAATGGAAGCCCGTTATATAATGAAGTGAATCCAGGCAAGGTTCCA